>VDFB02047230.1:77778246-78088419 GCA_007258455.2 Sequoia sempervirens | reverse complement strand
AGAGAATAATTTTATTATTCAGAAAATGGAGCTTCTTACATGCAAAGGATCTCAAATCCCCAAGTTCTACAACACATGCAAGTTACAGAAAGCTACAGAATAACCCTTTCGCAATATGCGAGCTTGTCCCCAAAAAGTTACCCAAAAATTAGAAACTCACCCATAAATAGAGCTCCTCATTAGTTTGGAGCCAAAACAACATTCAAATTTGAGTTTAGGCAGTTTGGCGCCAAAAATTTACAACATGAAGTTCAAATTTCAAAAGAGCATTTGCAATTGTATCTTCTAGAAAGTGCGCCAACTTCCCGGGGCCATAACTTTTGATCCGGGACTCCGATTCGCTAACCGTTTGAACTGTTGGAAAGGTCACGAAGTCAATAATGTGCTTAAAATTTGCTATGCCGATTTTGGAAAGTTTTAGGGCCGATCTAGGAGCTATAAGTGCCTCAAATCTAACTCAGAAGATTTTCAGGTGCAAATATGGGAAATTAAAACTGCAATATCTTTCAACCTAGGAATAGAAAATAAAAATTGTAAATTGGGAATTTCATTATGACGAAAAGGGTATCCAAAAATGTAAAAACATCTAAAAACTGAGAAACTTAAAATTTAACTATTTTTGGGTGATGCAAGATTGCCCTTACACCACTGGATGCTTCTGCATCATTGTCTTAGATCTATCTATCCATCATCAATATTGAGCTTGTTGTCTCCTAGCACCCTCTCAAGTGCATCAACACCATGGTTAGGGTTGTAGATCACTCTCGCTTTGTGAATAGGAACTCATAGTATGCACCAAATGTCCTCTAATGTAATGGTAGCCTCTCGTATAAGGAGCATGAAGGATGAGGTCTCAGAATGCCACCTCTCCATGAGCACTATCATAAACACTCTATGATCTCTAATCTTCGACATGTACAAGATGTAGTAAAGGCTAAAAACTCCCAAGAACTCTACCTCCATCTCAATAAAGTGAGCTATCTAGTCTTTTACTTAAGGTCATATCTCCCTTGATAGAATATAATCAAGTACCACCTGTAATCATAGTGCCCACAACATCAATTTGTCAAAATTTTGATATAAAAATATAAGTTTGATAAGCCTTGAAACAAAAGCGAGCTTTTTTTAAAAGTGTCACTAAATCACAGTCAATAGTGGACACTTTTTCAAAAGCATTTCTTTACTATTTTAGAAGTGAGAACTTTTATAAACGCATCGCTTGGTAATAGTCAAAAGTGAACCAAATTTTCTAAGATGCTCACTTATACAAAAGTGTCACGCTTCTTACAAAAGGATCATGTCAGTGTTCAAATGCATCATGTCAAGTTTCAGAAGTGTCGAGTCTAACTCAAAGCATTTTTTATCCTACCTTTGGTTATCATGTAACCTACCTAGAACTACATGTACAAGTGTGGTTAGGTATGTACTAGAAGGTCTACCTTGGAGGGCCACTGGAACTAATGGACTATGTATGTGCAATGTGGGGCATGAACAAAGTGAGCCATCACAATCAACTCTCTCAAAGGGTAGAAGGCTTAGAGATGTCAACCAGTGGGTACAAATGAGTTGGAAATGAATCCAAATGCCTATATATAGCCCTTGAAACCTAGGTTTCATCCTCCTATCCTTTTTCATCCCATTCTCTATCTTCCCCATCCCTCCTAATCAGTTTCTTGACCTCCTCTTCTTCATTGGACCGATCCTGTCACTTTGTTGCAAGCTCGACCCAAAAATTAATTATGTTTGGCCAACCTCTTGAGGGGGAAAGATAGCATCCTCCCATCATTCATTTTTCCACTAGAACATAGTGGAGCGTCATTTTTTTCATTTTTTTCAAAAGTAGTTGTGTCTTTGAAACAATGCAACAAGTACATTATCTTAAAGAGGGGAAAAATGTAGACACCTAAAAATGTCTAAATGTATCACACATTCATTGTTTTCATCATCATCACTTTCACATCATTTTCATCATTTCTCATTATTTTTGTCACTATTTCACTATTTTCATCATCTTCATCACCTTTTCATCATCTTCCCTCTAATTCATCATTTTTCCTCTATTAATTGAATAATTTCAACTTGTTTAATTAATCCATCATTTTTACTAATTTTCCTCTATCTCACCTAATTAAATTATTTAATTAGAAAAATCTAATTTTCTTCTATTTGACATAATTAACTAATTTTCCCTCCCACTTGCACATGGAATATTCTCTTTTCAAAAAATGAATATTCTTTTCCTCTCATCATTAAATAATTTTTTTAATTATTTAATTCCCTAATTTCCCTCTCAAAGGAATATTCTATTTTCAAAATATCTCAAACAAATTTCTTTAAAATAAGGAGATATTTTTAGTTAGCTAAAGTTCTCATTCAATTGCATCCTTTGATCTTGTTGATTTGATCTCCATAGTTCATCTCAACTTTCAATCTTCACCATTGATAAAAAAAAATTGAAAATGTATAAAATAAGCCATTTTCCTCATTCAATTCACTTTGGATCACCTAGAAGAATTCATGAGCATTCATCTTTGCAACAATTTTAAGAATATTTTAGGTCACATCATCAATTCATTCTTTTGCACAATTGGGTTTTAAGGTTTGAGCAATCCAACATCAAATCTACCAACATTTTTAGAATGAAATTTTGCATTTGCTTTACTTTTGATCTTATTTTTAATGCGTGTTTCTGATTTTCTTGATCTTTTCCAAAAGTAAGTGCATTCAATTTTATTGGTTAGTGGGTTTAATTGATATTTCTAACCCTAATTATGTTAATTTTCTTCCTAACTGATTTTCCACTGAACCCATTACACAAGTAGTATCAAGTTTAATAAATTCCTTTAAATCCTTATTTAAATAGCTAAGTGGATTCTTAATTTTTTCTTACTAGAAAAGAAAAAAGGAATTTCCTCAATAAATTTTTTAATATGTTCTAATATCAAGGCATTTCATTTTAGTAAATTTATTTGTATCCATTTGTAGTATTTTGACCCTCCACTTTGTAGACTTATACATGTGATGTGGGGAAAGGGATATAGGGTCTAAATCATGCTTTTATCCTATAAGATATTGGGGACATAAAAATGACCATGAAAGACCACTTGGTTACTATCCTCAAGGGAAGAGCTAGAATGGTTGATTAGTGTTTTGATCCCCTTTTGGAAAAGGGTTTTTTTGGTATTAAATGTGATGTGTGTGATATTTTGAATGTGAACTAGGTTAACTAGGAAACTACAACAAATTTATGGAAATATAGAAAATTATAGAACAAATGAAAAAACTAAAGATAATAGATCAAAGAGAAAATATAGAGGAACTTGGCATTCAAATATGGTCTAAAACTATCTGGTAAGGGGTGTGGATGACCTATACTGAGAAATTAGTTTTTTTAAAATCTCTAAATAGGATTTGATGTGTTACAATCTAAAGGTTCTTCATTGTTGGACTCAACTTTAGAACTTCATCTATTGATGAATAATTCCACTTTACCTAATTTGATGAATGAATGTACTTGAATGCTTGATCTTTATGTTGAATCTTCAATTTTCTCCAATTTCACTTAAGATCTATCACTTGCAACAAAGAGAGGAGAGAAAGGGTTGTGTCATAAATGGGCTTGCCTAAGTCAAACCTCATTTTGATGTTTCCACCTCCACAACAATTATCATGATGTTAGATAAATAGTAGAAAGAGAGGAGAGAAAGGGCTGAATCGTATATGGGCTTTCCTAAGTCAAACTCCATTTTGATGTTTCCACCTCCACCACAACTATCATGATGTTAGATAAAGAGTTCTTACCCTAGGCCAAGTAGAGACAAATGATAAATCACATGTCCTGCAACTTACCACTCAAATATGCTTCCCTTGATAGACTAAAGCCATGTCACACATCTCATGCAAGAATAATTTGATTCTTGATTGAAGGTCATACAAGTGTTAGTACTCACAAAATAATATACATGAAACATGAAATAAATCTTACATGATGCATTGTTAACATGAATCTTGATTAATGAAAATGCTATAAAATGAAGCTTATTCTACTCTTGAATTTCCTTGACCACTTTTTAGGATTCTCAATTGGAATTCAAATTTCTTTCTAGTTTAAAATGGTGCAAAGACTTATTTTATATGCATTCTTTATTTCTCACAATTAACATTTTGAAAAGTTGAAAAAGAAATTTGAATTTGTGAATATAAAAATGCTAACAATAAAATATTAAAAATTGGTCCAAAATAGGGTGGTGTAGGGTGAGGGCGTCCTAGAACAAACTTGTTTTGGGATTGAATTATCTTTAAATAAATAATTAATTTTAATTCTTGAATTTATCTTGATATTTTGAAAAAAATAATAAAACTAGAAAATAATAAGCATAATTAGGTCCAAGCACATAAGGGGGAGCCAAACATAGTGTAAAATTATTAGGGTTGACAATTTATGATGCTACATTTAGCCCCCACTTAGTGAGAGTATGAACTTACACTCACACACACTAAAGTAAGGAAAATCCAAGAAGGCTTGTTTCATCAAAACATTGGAGAAGTAAGATTAAACTGAATCTAGGGGATGTAGTAGCCCCTAGACTCAAGATCCTACTAAGCAAAAATTTAAGGAAAAATGAACACACACACATATGAGGTGCATTGTAGCAAAGAGACATGACAAACATAATACAAAAGCAAACATGATGCAAACACAAAAAAGGAGGTATGAAATCATAGATTAGAAATATCTACAAAGTTCTTACTAGGATCCATACCCAAGACATCCATAAATCATAGGCCAACAAAGTCCAATATTTTCTAGGTGACCCATGAATGGATAAATACATCATAGGCTAGTGAAGTTTGATATTCACTAGGTGATCTTGATAAGAAACAACACAGGCTAGTGAAGTCCAATATTCACTAGGTGAGTTCTCATGTCAACCATACAAATAATTATAAGTAAATATCATTGTTTGTAAAATAACTCTAAGAAGGTACTATAAAATATGATGAATATGCCATAAAACATCACTAAGTTCATATTGTGTGAAAAATGTGAAGCACGTTGTGGAATGTATGCCCCCACCTTAAAGTAATTGCTAATGTTAATCAAGAGAGATTTCCTTTAAGATAGAATAAAAATTATATTTGTAAATCATAAGTCATGAGAGCTTGTTAGAAATCCCTATTCCAAGTGATTTGTTCCCAAAAGATGACTCATGAAAAAAAATCCGTATAATTAACAAGACAAAGATAACACATGAGGGATCAATAGATCTAGGGTCAGTATAGATGAGAGATAATATATAATATTATCATACTCAAAATTGGCATCATTCCCCAAATACTTGTGGAACTATGAACACAAGGGATGAATGACACATGAAGAAAAACTTAAAGGATTTTATGTAAATGTGGAAGAGACCTAAATGTATCAATGATTTGCATCATTCCCAAAAGGAACAAAAGAAATAAATTTACAACATAAAGAGGAATGGAGATACAAATAGAGGGCTATTATAATAAGTTTTTTTTCTTTATATCCTTGTTTCAATAGGAACAACAAGGGTCATCCAAAGAAAACTAACAACAAAAATACACGCCAAGTAGAACATTACATGGAGAGAACATTACATGAAAAAAAATACAAAGACATAAAGAGTACTACACATGCAAGTCGATCTATAGAAAATTATCTACATCCCAATCTTGCTCATCATAAATGGAAGGAAGAAAATAAGCTAAAGGAACTACAAAAACTGTAGTACAAGGAGAGGTACCAAGTTCAACATGTGGCAGGTCACTCACCAAAAGAAGACCATTAGGGTTTCCCCAATCTAGATTCAATGACTTTGCAAATATGAGATATAAATCATTATGAAATTCTTTTCATTCTTTTATTTTATCTTTTGACTCAGTTTCAAAGTGTATCATAATGGGTTGCATATTAGTGCTATCAACATGATTACGAGAAATATCATCCAAGTGAGTATATTTTGTAGTTAGTGAGGTTTTTATTATTTATTTGGTTGGGATAAATAGTGTTCATATTCATGGTTTAGTGAGTGGTTGGAGTGAAGTCAGGAAATGAGGATGGATGGATGGGAGGCATTTCATTGGAATTGGTTTGTATAGATGGAGGATCATTAGGTAAGTTTTTGCTAGCTTCAACAAGCTAGTGAGCCATAACACAACTTTTTCATTTGCATTCCTTTGCACTTTGATTTCATCTCACATGAGCTTTAGCTTGTGAAGGGGGAATTGAGGTGTTTGGTCCCTTTTCTTCCTTTGTAGGAGGAATCAAAGGAACTAGTTGGGAAACCATAGGTCCTTTAGATTTTTTCATGACAAGTTATTTTCTTTAAGAGGCACAAAAGAAATCCCTAAAGGCCTTTCCAAATGGTTGTCTCGTGGTCCTTAATAGGATGGCAGAGGGGAATCACAACATAGATTCCAAATTGTCAAGAAAGCATACCTGGTGAAATGAAGGGAATAGGTGAGGTAGGCTTTGAATGGGGGTAATGTACCTATTTCCCTAATTTCATTAGTAAAAAGAGATCCCCTAGGATAAGATTGACTTTCAACCCTTAGGTGAGTCAACCTTAATGGTGATCTTGTTGTTTTCCTTGTGACTAAGGATGGGGTAAATAAGCCTGAA
Source organism: Sequoia sempervirens (assembly GCA_007258455.2). Classification (NCBI taxonomy): domain Eukaryota; kingdom Viridiplantae; phylum Streptophyta; class Pinopsida; order Cupressales; family Cupressaceae; genus Sequoia; species Sequoia sempervirens. The sequence goes on along the minus strand of VDFB02047230.1, from coordinate 78,081,770 downwards.
ATGTATTTTTTAGAGATAAATGAAAAATACCAAATGAATGAAATAATGAAATGTAAAACATGAATCATTAATTTAAAACCTTAATCTATCAAAATAATCAAAGTTCTAGCAGCTCTAAGATGAGTATGAATTTATGCACCTATCACCAAAAGAAGTTTCTGAGTGTCCTCTTGGGATAGATTCACCCTAGGGAAAATGGGTCTTGCTATAGGGATCCAAAATCTATTGTCACAGTCTTGTTTTCCTAGATTTGCACTCCTGATTCCTCTAGATTTCATAGTCAAAAAGTTGGAAATAAATTCTACAAGTGAGTTTCTGTGGCTTGACAACTTTGATGATAACTTTGACAAATTTACAAAATTTCACTTTTGATTAATCTTCAATCCTTCTTCACCTACAAATCTACAAACACAAAGAGAGGAAAAAATTGTTTATTTTTGGTGAATGGGGATTTTCCTTGGTTAAACCCCATTTTGGTAATTAAACCTTGAAATTAAATGAAACATGAAAGGAAGGAATGATGAATGAAAACTAGCTTGTTGCCTCTCACCAAACCCTTGAATGGAGATACTTAGAGGAATGAAATCTAACACATCTCTCCAAGGTCTTGATCTTGCATGAAATGGCTAAATTGGATGTTGATCTTGATGCTTGAAATTTTTACTTGAGTGCTTGAAACCTACATCACAATGTTAACTCCAAAAACATGCATGAATGAATATAATTTTTCCATGATGCTTGAGATCTTGAATGCTACAAAAAATGACTAAGAAATTTTCTCTTGAATAGCTTTGACAATAATCTTTGCTTTAGGAATGCTTGCATGAAAAATATAGATTGCTTAGGATTTGAGTTTGATAAAAATACCTTGTATTTATAGGTAATTTTCTAATTTCTTGAAAATTAAACATCAAAGGCTGATAATTGCAAATTGAATTTGAATCATAAAAATGCCACCATAAACATATTAAAAATTAGGTTCCTAAACTTAAGGTGGACCTATTCACCCTTGGGAAAATGGGTCCTAGGCCTCACACCTAGGACACATCAATTTCAAGGCAATTTAATTAATGCTTGTAATTGTTTAATACATGTTTCCCTTTCAAAAAATAGGATTAATTAGGATTTTAAATGCATAATTGGGCCAATTAGAGGCTTAATTAATTCTAGTTTATTAAGGGACCTAAATATAGAGTGAAAATGTAAAGGAGTACATTTTCTGACACTACATTAAGCCCTCACTTTAGTGAGAGGATGAGCCCTACACTCAAACTTACACTAAAGTAGTCAAACAAGCATCAAGAGAGGTCTAATTGTACAACTATTGGAAAGATGAGACAACAAAGGTCAAGGAGGACGATGAAGCCCCAAAGATCTAAGATCTCATGGAAAACCAACAAAGGCACAAAGAGACACATGCCTATGTTAAATATGTAGCAACAAGACAAGATACACAAGCATACAGTGCCAAAATTAATGAGAAGAGAAAGGGATGGATCAGGCCTTGACTATTTTTCCAATCAATATGGATCAAGCCTTAGATGTTTTTCCAAAAACTGTTTACAAGTGGAAACTTGTTGTCCACCATGCAAAAAAAATGTACTCACATGGGCTCCAAAAAGTGGCTAATGGGAAATTCATGCCAGATCTATAGGCTCCCATTATACTAACCATACCAAAGTTATACCTCTTAATAACTTTGATAAGGCACCACATAAATGGTCACAAGGCTAGAAATCTATGTTATGCTAAGCACTCATGAAAAATGCTCCACTTGCAAGAAAGTTTCATTATGCTTGGTTTCCATGAAAAACATAAAGGCTCCACTGGAAAGCAATTTGTGTTATGTTTGGTGGCCTTAAAAAACATAAAGGCTTCACTGGAAAGAAAGTTGTGTTATTATTGGTGGCCTTGATACATGCAATAGGATATTCAAAGGGGTTTTTCTTAGTTCATGAAATGTCTCACCTTAGGGAACATCATGCCTAATGTCTCCAAGAGAGGACTAGTCGAGAATAAAAGATTCACAAATTAGGGCATGCAATCCATACCATCACCACTAAGAGGAATATCATATGCCAAGAAAGGTCACACTCTTGAAAGACATCAAACCCAATGAAACTACTATAAAGAAACATCAAATGAAGTAAGAAGACCAAACTTTGAAGCAAACAATGAGTGAGGACGCATATGGCCCTACTTTAAGGAAATTTCTAAACACCATGTTGTGAGAAATTACTTTAAAGTTGAACACAATAAATTCCAATACATAAGAGCTTTATTCAGAAAGCCCTATGTAAAACATATGTTTCTGAGTAGAGCTACACCATGAAATGAGGGTTGCTCCCCATATGCAATCCTAAGATAACACATAAGGGATCGATGGATTTTGGGTCAATGTTTGTCCTTGCTGCAATGATATAATCAAGCTCAAAATCATCATCATTCCACAAATAACTAATGGAACAATGAGCACAAAGGAAGAATGACACATAGAGAGAGAAAAAAAAAAGAGTATTTTGGGTCAACATGGAAGATACCTAAATGTCTCGATGCCTTGCATCATCCCCAAAAGGAAAAAAAAAAAGAAAAAAGATAAAGGTTAAAATAGATAGAAGAATGTAGATACAAATAGAAGAATTTCATGAAAGGTTCACTTCCTTTGTATCCTTGCACCAACGAAGTGACAAGTTCCATCCAAAGTATGCTCACATCACATATAAAGACACACCAAGCAACATATATGGGGGATCACATTATGCACATGCAATCACAAAGAAGATGAAAAGGAGACAAAGACAATACTAGTATGGCACATGCGATTAAACCTATAGTAGGTCATTTGCATCCCAATCTTGTTCATCATAGGTGGAAGGCAGACAACTAGCCAAAGGGACAACACATGTTGTACTAGGAGCATCACCAAGTTCAACACGTGGTGAGTCAATCTTGTTAGGAGGATCATCACAGTTGTTATCATCTAAGCTCAAGGAAGAGGAAAACAATAAACTTAGCTCATTATGCACTTCCTCATCAATTTTAGCAATTACATCATCAACATCCAAGTTAATCACAAATGGAGGCCTAATGACAATGTACATTGAAGTTTCTTGTTTTTTTTGTTGTGGTGAAGGTGGAGGATCATCATAATTTGTTTCAATTAGTGTTTGATCTTGATTTTCTATTTTATCCTCTTCATTTAACTTACAATCAACAACACAATGTCTATGCCTATGCTCTTTAGCATTTCTATTTCATTTTGCATGATTTTCAAGTTGTGATTATGTAGGAGCAGGTTTATCAACCATGGGTTTATTTTTTTCCCATAAGGGAGGAACATAAGGAACCATGGGAGGTTTTCAACCACTTTCTCTTTAGCTTTATTAAATTGTTTGATCTTAGGAGGCACAATAGGACTTATATTGTTATCTTGTGATCTTTTATAGGAAATAGGTGAAGGATTTTTCATGGGTTGGTCTGGGTAAGGGATTTTGGTTCAATCATGGTTTTAGATCAATGATAGGAGGCTCAATCATGGGTTGATGCATGTTTCTAAGGGATAATTCTACTATATGCTTTGCCTTAAACTTTTGATAAGATTTGAAAAATAATTCCTCATGAGACTTAATAGGTTCCACAAGTTCAGAACAAAATAAATAAAATGAGAAATTCCCATGAGAAGACACAAGATTAAAGCCACCATGATGCACAATAAAGATATCATTTCCAAATGGAAAATTTAAGCATTTATGCACCACTAACGGGATGACATCCATAGAGCGTAGCCATGGGTAAGCAAGCTTCACACATAATTGGTTCGGCGATGGGATGATGGAGAATGATACATTAAATTATTTCGGTCCCACTTTTAATGGGAGAATGATTGAACCTATCATAGGGCAAGCAAAACCATTATATTTTTTGATCCATGCTTTTGGTTGTTCATAAGAATCTTGATAAAGTTCATGCACAAATAAGAATTCCTTGGTAATCAAATTCTCTACATACACGGGATCAATTAATATCCCATTAGTAGGCTTGTCATTGATTCTTATAGTGATGTAAAGAGGACCATCGGGTACATGTCTAATGATGTCATTTTGTGAGAAATCAATGTCAAGGGGAATTTTGGTTTGGCTTTTATAAGGTTGAACACCAATGAAGTTGATCACACATTGTAGGTCTTCTTCATTTTCACTTTTATCATTATTTGTATATCTAAGTTTTTCAACATTCATCACATCATTCTTAGTATTAGTAGCTTTAAGAAAAGAGATATTATGAATTGGCATGGAGTTGGTAAAGATTTGAAAATTTTGGTTGGGTGGGACAACAAACTTATTTCCTTGTTCATTAACACCACCAATCTAGATGTGATTAGAATCAATGAGTTCTTACACAATATGTTTAAGATGCTTACATTTCTCTGTATCATGTCCATTTTGTTGGTGATAATGGAAAAATGCATTCAAGTTAAAGTTTGGAGGTAAGGGCTTAGTTGTGTCAATGGCTCTTATAGGAGGTAAGGTAACTAAGTTCTTACTTATAAGTTGCAACATAATGGAGTGAAGGGTATCGGGTAATGGGGTAAATTGCCTACTCCTTTCCCTAAATGGATATGGATTTGTCATTTTTATGGCAGCTACTTAGGATTTAACATGTTGATTGTTTGAGGTGTATTTAATTATAAAAATCTCTTATTTTGTTTCTTGAAAGGTTGGAAAATGTTATGGGGCACAACTTTATATTTCTTAGGATGGTAATAAGGAGTTTTTACTTCACGATGACTAACCAAATTTTGATATTCATGAAGGGACATGCACAAGTGTGTAAAGGATGGAAACTTCATCATCCTTAGTTTATCTTGAATATTGGTTTGAAAATTTTCAATGAACATTCTTTGAAGATCAGCATAAGGAATTTTAATGTTGATTTTTGAATAAAGCAATTGGTATCATGCTATGAAGTCAATCACCTTTTCATATTTGTTTTTCTTACATTGCATTAAATTAGCTAAGGTCATCTTGGGACCCATGTGCACTTGGAAATGGTTAAGAAAGGTGTCAACAAGTTCATTGAATGAACAAATTGAGTTATGTAGTAAAGAACAAAACCATTCCAAGGTAGTGTCTTTCAAGGATCTAGGAAACATTTTAGCCAAGAACTTATCCTCAAAAATTAAGTCACTACATAAGGTTGTGTATGTCGAGACATGGTTACTAGGGTCTCCTTTTCCACCATATTTCTCAAATCTAGGAATCTCTATTCCTTGTGGAATTTTTTCTCTCAATATCTCCAAGGATAAAGGGTTTCTTTTGAAATATTGTGAAGGTTGGCCATTTTGACTTTGGTTCAATGTGGTAACTTGTTGTTGGAGGGATGAAACATTTTACAAGATTTGGTTAAGGATGGAGTCATTGATTGTGTTGTGAGATGGAGGTGAATAAGGTGGAGGTGTATATGTATTTGGAGGACAAGTGATTTGTAATTTTGTGAGGGGAGATGGATTAAGAGATATGAGATTTGAATGCACAAAGCTAAAGGGATTCCCAGTTGAAATACCTAAGGTGATATTGACATTGTTAGTGGGTTGTTTTGTTGTTGTAATAGTTGGATTAGTCTATGTAGGAATAAAGGTCATAGTTGTGGAAGGAGGAATTATATTTCCACCTTGAATTTGAGTGTACCCCAAAGTTTGACCACAACTAGCTACTGTAGGAACATGTTTATCAATAATGTGAGCTAGGCTACACATGATCTATATTCCTTATTTATTATTAAACATTTTCCTTGTGTTATCTATGATAGGAATTGTAGTACCAACAATGTATTCAAAACTCACAAAGTTTTGCAATTTCTCTAAATATTCATCCATTTATTTTAGCTCTTCTTGAGGGACAATAGAACCATTGTGTCAACATTAGTTACACTGGTTGTGGGTAGGGTGGTCATGGTAAATGAGGTATCAAAGCTATGGTCCATAGTGGGTTGACTAGTATCAACACTATGAGTGAAAGAGTTGGAAAAATAAAGATACATGGCAGATGTAGTAGCGCGGGATGGCATGATTCTTGAACTACGTTTGACTAAATTATTGGTAATAGGACACTAGGTTGTGAATCTCATACAAGTTTCACCAAACCTAGGTACACCCAAAATGGAGAATAGGTAGTAGACAAATGCAATCAACATCCAAAAATAGGAAGTGCAATGCAAGTATGTAAAAAGAGATAGCAATTTTTAGATTGAAAACCAAATAATTTACTGATTATGCTATGCAAAAACCTAAAATTGATGTCTTTTAATGCCACTTTTGATTTCAAACAATGCACTCAATATGACCAATTTGAACTTAATGCAAGAATGTACAATTTTTTTGATTTTTGAAATTGAAATAGAAGTAACAATAGATCAGAATGAAGCAAATAGAGAAAATTACTACCCAAAAATTTGTAAAAGCATCTATCTATGATTGATTAACCCTACAGTGAATGGGTCCCAAGTCAAGGTTCTGAAAAATCAAAGTTTGAATTTCTTTCTTAATGTTTGAATTTCTAGTTTCAAGTTACAAACTGTGGTTTTAGTGATATAATTTTCTAGATTTAGGTGTCCGAATGAAAGTGAAATTAGGGACAAATGATGAAAAAAGTGACACTTTTTATGTTGGAATCAAGCAAAATTGAGAGGGGGGGTGAATTAGTGTTGTGCAATTTTTAACTTTATTAATATGATCCTTAAAGTGTTGATAACATTCAACCAAAATAAAAGTGCATGCACATAAGACAAATAACCACAACACCATAACACAAGGATTTTTTACTTGGAAACCCTATTAAGGGAAAAACCACGATGGAGGTCAATCCATAAGATTGTTCTGAGTATACTCAAAAGAAAAGATTACAAAATGAGAATGCACTTGCATTTAGGCATACTGCCTAGAGCTCACTGCTCAAAAAATGAAAGGCTCACTGCCTTACAAAAGTTTGGAATACTTCCAAGGATTTGAACTGATAAAGTAGCACCTAAAAATGCTTGATTATAGTTCCGGTTAGGCTCAACAATTGAATTATGGATCTTATGACTGATTCTACTCTTCTGCTTTGTTATGCTTTGTAATATTTGGGGATTCACTACTCACAAGTTCTCTTCACTCAGAGATCCTCACGGGGTGGATTTCCCTATACTACCTCAATGGAACAACGATGAGAGTTTCAGAATCCAAAAGAGCAGGCCACAAAGATTTTTTGGATAAACTATCAAGCTCTCAGCCAAAGGAAGACAACGCAGAATACGGATGACAGCGCAATGCGCTGGCATCCCAGAGGCATGTTGACGTCTCATAGGGACCATAAAGAAAGAATTTCTTAGAAAATGGCTAAGTGACAACTTACACTCTAATTACTAAGAACCTCTAGAATGCAAGAAAGCAACAAGAAGTAATAAGATTGAAATGGAAAAGAGACAATAAGGAAAAGAAAGGAAATAATTATGACTATGAGAGTGATGAAGCTTCTATCTTGTGAGTGTCTTCAATACCTACACACAAGAGGGAGAGAAAAAATGTTGGGTGGCTGTATAGGGGCCTACCTTAGTCAGACCCCATTTTGGTGTTCCCACCTCCATGGATAGCTAGATAGATAGAGATAAAAGTAGAAATGAAGTAAAGAGCACTTAAATCATTGAAAAACAGTGTTATGCTACTCAACCAAGTAATAGAGGAGAGGAGTGAAAGCTTACCGCCTCCACCAAGAGCGCTCAAGGCTAATGGAGGAGAAAATGAGAGGAACTCAAGCCTCTGCTGCAATGGTGTTTTGTTCCACACTTGCTCTATTGAAGTGGTTGGGTGTTGATGTTGATGCTGTGAAGTGTAAAGTGTTTGGAGAGCTAAGAGAGGGCTTAGAGAGAGCTAGAGACTCAAAATGGATCAAGAAGAGGTGAATTTGAAGGAGGAGATGAAGGAAACAACCATATTCGGGTCGGTCAGCTGAGGAGGGCGTTACAAATCGACCCCCAATGGGAAGTGTAACGCCTTTGCAGGCTCCAGACGCAGGAATCTGTTAGGGATGTCTATGCACCACACAGAAATTTGCATGCCACATGGAAATCCTCGATAGAAATGCCTCCATCGATGCTCAAAATAGGCGCCAAGTGGGATGCAAGCAGCGGGCTTAGGTGGAATTAAGCCTTCGAACTTGGTTTTCTAAGGTGGGTAAAGGAAAAAAGGGGATTTGCACATGGGGTAAAAATTCACTCTTATACATTTTTCCCCTACTTTAGCGAGCACGAACACTGATGAGTGCTTGGTAAAGTAGATCAAGAAAGAGGTAGGGTTAGAAATGCATACCTGAACCGTTGAGGAAGTAGACTACGATATGGAAAACTCGAGAGTGTAGGGTCAAAAGAGAACTTCATAGTTCCACAAAATTATGAAGCTAAAGAAAGGGAATATACTCAAGATGAAGAAGATGTAGATCTTCGATCCGGTATATACAAGAGAAGAGAAAGATAGAAATGAATAAAGTGCATGGTGAAAGCAAAACCTGCTCAGGAGTAGAACCCATACCAAAAAGTAAGCATGTGATAAAAGAAAACCTCGCTCGAGGAGGAGAACCTGTATCACAAAAGAGGTGATAAAAGAAAACCCCACTCGAGGAGGAGAACTCGTATCACCAAGTAAGTGCGTGGTGAAAGCAAAACCTGCTTAGGAGTAGAAACCACACCACAAAAGAGGTGATAAAAGAAAACCCTGCGTGAGGAGAACTCGTATCACCAAAAATCATGTGGTGAAAGAAAAACCCGCTTCAGAGTAGAAATCGCACCACAAAAGAGGTGATAAAAGAAAACCCCGCTCGAGGAGGAGAACCCGTATCACCGACTAAGTATGTAAAGGAGCTCTACAATTTCTTGGTCCTACAAAGCGAGTAAGCAGACAGTCACATAGACCATTGTCAAGTTGAAGGAATTTCAAAGGGGTCCCTTAGGAACCCTTCAAAAGAAGAGGGGTCCACTCAAGGGATGCACTATTTGAAAAGCAAGGTCTAGCCAGGTTGCCCCTAAGCTAGACGCGAAGACATGAGATAGGTCTAGTTGGGTTTCCCCCAAGCTAGATGCGAAAGAATTTATTTGAGATAAAATATTTCAAAGGGGGTCCCTCGAGAACCCACCGTGAAGAAAGGGGGTCCACTCAAGTGATGCAGAGTTTGAAAAGTGAAGTCTAGTTAGGCTTCCCCCAAGCTAGATGTGGAAGAATTCAAAGAATTTTGAAAGGGGTCCCTCGGGAACCCTTCCAAAGGAAGAGGGGTCCTCTCAAGGGATGCTTCAGTTGAAGGATAGAGAGGAGAGGGGGTCCTTAGAAGGACACACATCTCCGAAATGCACTTCTCCCAACATACAGGGGAGGAGAACTGTGCAAGATTCCTAGAACATATAGGATAGAGGTGAACCTCAATATCACTTGTCATGAAGAAAAGGAAGTTGCATCAATCAAATGGGAGTTTGATGGCACCTAAATCACAAAGTTGTTGAATTTTTTCCTTCAAGACTTTACATTCGCTAGTGGAATGGCCAAGCACTCGATGGTATGCATAGAAAGAATGCTTTGCTTTATCATGTTTATGAACTTTCTTACGTGTAGGAGAAGGAAGAGCAATCAAGCAGGCTTTTAGAAGCCTCAACAAGATACACTCTTTCTTGGATAAAGAGTGAGTAGGAAGCAACCCTTTCTCTTGTGGAGAAAAGTTTGACTGCTCACAAGAAGAAGATACGAAGGTGGAAGACAATGGAGGATCTACATGGAGAGTATTATTCCGACAAAGGGGATCATACTCCTCTACAAGATCACCATCATATTTCTTGACAAGACTACTAGAGTTAACCTCTTTAATAGAAGTGTGATCATCTTCCTCAGAAGAAGGATCAGCACTAAGAACATTACAATTTGCATTCACCTTATCCCACGATGTAGAAGAATGACCATCTTCGATAGCGGGTGTGAATGATGTCATCAGAAGGTCTAAGTGGATCAGGTCAACTTTATATTCCTAAATGAAGGAATCTATAAAGTCTAAAGAACCCCAATCATCACCAAGACATGCATTCTTTTGAGAAGAAGCATAAGGAGTAGACATAAGACTTTTTTCTTTAGAAGGATCTTCCTTAGGGACATTTATCTTGAGAGTATCTTTTGTAGAAGGTACTACCAGAGTAAACATTGGCACATTAGAAGATACTAAAGGAATAAGAGTAGGCACAACTAAAGCTTGACTGACAGCTGCCATCTCACATAAGTGCATAGCATCGAGGTCAGCCTTGACTATGACTACTTGTTATAGATGAACTTGATAGATTTATGCAAAGTAGATAGAACTGCACCCATAGCATGAATCCATGGTCTACCAAGAAGAAGGTTATAAGGTAGCTTTTCTGACATAACATATACAAGGGTAGGTATGGTAACGGGTCCAAGTTGCAAGGGTAATACTATCGTACCTAGAGCTTGTCACACAACATTATCGAACCCATGAATAACAACATAAGAAGTATTAATAGAAGATGAGTCAATATTAATCTTAGGAAATAGATCAATAGTACACACATTGAGTGTTGAACCAGCATCAACGAGAGTATGTCTAATGCCAATTTTATTAATATTAACTATAATCATTAGAGGGTCCACTTGCTTCTGCACTTCCAGAAGCGGGAGCTCTTATGGATAGAATGTAATATTCGGTGAATCTGCATGAATATACACCATCAACGCATCAGCGTCCGTCAGCCTAGTAGAAGGAAAGAGGATCTTTTGAAAGGATTCCTGAAGCATACCTTGATAAACTGGAGTAGACTGAAGCAAGTCCCACAGTGAGATCTTATCTGGAGGAACCCGAGGTTGCTCGGCAAGATCATAATCACTAGGTGCTTTAGTTGTAGGTTTAGGTGCTTGAAGAAGACTTGGTTGTTTATTCATACTATTCTCATAAGTATGGGCTACCACTCTATAAGAGGGAGCCTTAGAAACATTAGGAGAACCAACATCAAATGGAACACCATCAATATAACAAACCCTTTTAGGGGAAGGACTAGTTGGAGTCACATAAATGACCGGTCTCTTAGGCCTTTGAGAGGAAACAAAGACATAGATTACATTTATTGAATCATCACAGCTAGTAGGACAACTATCTGAATACATATTCTCAACATCAATCCAAATACGATCAAATGTGGAATAATTATTTGAAGAAACATCCTCAACATCAATCTAGGGAGAATCAAACGTGGAAGGAGGATCATCGCTTGCTAATGCATCATCTCTAGAGGAGAGTGCATTAGAACAAAGATGAGATTCATCATTCACAAATGCATCATCCCCAAAAGAGAGTGCATTGGAATGAGAGGTAGATACATCATTCACAAATACCTCATCTCTAGAGGAGGGTGCATTGGAATGAAGGGTAGATGGAGTAACATTGAGAAAGGTATCAATGATTTCATCTTCTTGCAACAAGATATCCTCTGAAATAGGAGGAATCTCATGAGAAGGATCAAAGACACCAAGTGACATGGGAAAATCCAAGTCACTATCACATGCATTAAATGGAACATCATTAATATTTTGAACAAAATTAGATACAAAACTAATAAAAGAAGATATTAAATACATTACAATTTTTTTTATATTTTCTATGTTCTAGTAATTTGCATTTTTAGAGGTCTCTGGAGTGAAATTTGAGTTCAGAACTTGCATCGGTCCCTAAAATTCAACTTCCAAAGGCATTATTATTTTAGGGATTGAACTAGTTCTCTAGGAGACCTTTCCAACGATGCAAACGGTTTTGCATTCCAAGCACCGAGTTAAAAGTTATGACCCCATGAAGTAGGGGTACATAAATTCCTAGTTTTTTGAAGAACACTATTCTTCACGTCGAGTTCACCAAAATGTAATATAGGGGGATTCACTACTCACGAGTTCTTTTCACTCAGAGAGCCTCACGGGTGAACTTTCCTATACTACCTCAATGGAATAGCGGCGAGAATTTCAGAATCTGAAAGAGCAGGCCACAGAGATTTTCTGAACAAACTATTAAGCTCTCAGCCAAAGGATGACAACATAGAATATGGATGACAGCACGACGCACTGGCGTCCCAGAGGCGCGCTAATGTCTCATAGGGACCTGAAAGTAAGAATGTCTCAGAAAATGGCTAAGTGACGACTTACACTCTGATTATTAAGAACCTCTAGAATGCAAGAAAGCAACAAAAAGTAATAAGATTGAAATGGAATAGAGACAATAAGGAGAAGAAAGGAAATACTTACGACCGTACGAGTGATGAAGCTTCTAGCTCATGAGTGTCTTCAATACCTGCACACAAGAGGGAAAGAAAAATTGTTGGGTGGCTATATAGGGGCCTACCTCAGTCAGACCTCGTTTTGGTGTTCCCATCTCCACGAACAGCTAGATAGATAGAGAGAAAAGTAGAAATGAAGTAAATAGCACTTAAAGCACTGCAAAATAGTATTATGCTACTCAACCAAGTAATAGAGGAGAGGAGTGAAATCTTACCACCTCCACCAAGAGTGATCGAGGATAATGGGGGAGATAATGAGAGGAACTCAAGCCTCTACTGCAATGGTGTTTTGTTCCACACTTACTCTACTAAACTGGAGTGTTGATGTTGCTTCTGTGAAGTGTAAAGTGTTTGGAGAGCTAAGAGAGGGCTCAGAGAGAGCTAGAGAGTCAAAATGGATCAATAAGAGGTGAATTTGAAGAAGGAGATGAAGGCAATGGCCATATTCGGGTCGATCAACTGAGGAGGGTGTTACAAATCGACCCTCAATCACTAGTACAAAAAAAATAATATATGACTAAATAAACTACTAAAATTTCATATAAATGACAAATTTTGGTCACGTGACCATTAGTAGTTTATTGCTAGTCATTATAACACGACCAAATTTATGACTAAACTATTTTAGTCATTTATCTAGTCATTGATTTAGTCATTGATTTGGTAATTGATTTAGTCATTAATTTAGTCATTGATTTAGTTGTTAATTTAGTCATTGATTGTTGTTAACTGGTCATTTATTTAGTCATTAATTTAGTCATTGATTGTTGTTAACTGGTCATTTATTTAGTCATATATTTATTCATTACTTTAGTCATATATTTAGTCATTAATTTAGTCATTACTTTATTCATATATTTAGTCATTATTTTAGTCATGGTAGTCATATATTTAGTCATTATAGTCATATATGTAGTCATTGTAGTCATATATTTGGTCATTGTATTCATTTATTTTAGTCATAGTAGTCATTTATTTAGTGATGATTTAGTCATTTATTTGAGTGAATCAATGATTCAAGTTATAAATCAAATCTAACTTAATTAATTCTTACAAATTTATGCATATAAACTTCAAATATCATAGATGTTCAAATATTTTTTTTGTAGTGGATTAACATGAAAAAAAGAAAAATGCAATCAACAAACAACTTTATGCATATAAAGCTGAAATATTATAGATATTCAAATATTTTTTTGTATTGCATGAAAAAATAATAATATACAAACAACAAAAAGCTGCATAACCAAAGGAATTACCAATAGCATACAGTTGCATAAACAAAGATCCAAGAAATACATCCTTCAGTGCACTCTTGGTTGCCATGGAAGACAAATACAAGATATGATACAAATGCTACAAACATTGAAGGGAGAAAAGACATGAAAATATATATTAAATGTAGTTATATTATTTGTGGTGCATATATTGCTCGATTCAGAGTAGCCTTGCCCTCCCATTCCAGTTGGACAATGCTTGAGAGAAGATTGGAAGGATTCAAATGAGAAGGATGGCAACTTCCTATCTAGAAATCTCACTGTTCATGGTTAGATGAAAGTAAAGAGTGCATGTTCACCTCTCCAATTTGACGAGCTGCAACCTAAAAATAAGATTTCAACGAGGGTTTTAGAATATGTTTATTAAAATGAAAATACAGCTCCAAAACCTTTCCTTTTATGTTGTTCAACAACTTACAAAAGAATAGGAACATGACTGTTCTTTATTGTCGATCATTATGGAGTGCAACACAAATAGTTATGTTGCTCATATACTAATGAAAATGTTAAGACTTTTCCTTGTTTGTGATGCCAAAACTCATGAGATGACAATAGCAATAGATGACAAAAGGATGCAGCAATAAATGATAGTTAATATGAGCAAAAAATATAGATAACAATGAGTAGAAATGATAGTGAAATATAAGCAGCAATATACTGTCAATATGAGCAGCAATACAAATCATTCATGAACAATAAATAGATCATAATGAGCAGCAATATGCTGTCATATGAGCAGAAAATTAATGTCCAAAAAATAGCAGCAATAAGGACATATTTTGGAGCAGCAATTTTAGACCAAAAAAGTGCAATAAAGATGTCTTCATGAGCAGAAATTCTCATAGTTTTAGAGCAGCAATTTCACTGTGATATTTACAAGAAAATTCATGAGAAAAGGCTGCAATTTCGTTGTCACATTAACATTAAGAAAATCATCAAAATGAAAGGAAAATAATATTAATATATAAAAGATAGTCAAGGCATAAGAGGGAAATTTTCAGACTATAAAGGCAATCCACTTTGAAGTTGTCAAACCAAGTAAAGATCAGTGGGCAGTCATTTACAATGCATGAAGCACAACTAAAGGGCAGCACTATCAAGAAGGACTATGCAAAAGGTTGAGCAAGGGAAAATTTCAAGAAACATGGCAATAGAAGGCTATGTAGATAAAGTGAAGCCTCAAGGAGTCAAGTTCCAAATACCTAGAAATGAGCAAAAGGATGATAATGGACAGTCCTTATGAGGATCATGAAGTTGCACTCGTAGACATGGCACTCTTGCTACTAGTTTTGGGGTCACTCAAAAGAAGACAGTCATAACGAGTTTGTGAAGAAAATCAGTCATGAATGATAATGAGTTCAAATGAATGTCGAAGGTATAGATGCAGTTCAAGTTTCTTTTACAAAAGGATAGCAATGATCATGGCAGTGTTTCCTCATATTGACAGTGCCAAGAATCACAGTTGCATGATATAGTTGATAAAATAAGACAATGATTCTCAAGTGCTGATTTTCAAGTATCAAAGGACAACAAATTTGAAGAAGGTTATTCATCACTGAGAACAAGCATATCACAATGATTATAAAGTTGAGGAGGTTTGATACAATTGTTTTCAACTTTCCTCATTTCCTTTGCTAGAGATTTATCCTAATACAGAGAGTGGACAGTCATGTTGAATGTGCAGACCGGAGATAGTGGCTATAGGAATACCCAGATGAAAAGTCTACAATTGTGACATTGAGATCAGATTTGAAATAAGAAAGTGATTGACTTGCATACTAGATACACACATTGATTGCAAGCCATAAAGAGCTCCCCATCTACTATTATTCCAACATCATCTAATCATATTTGGAAAATATGGCCACCCATGTTCTGAAGAGGCTTAGGATGCAAAGAACAAAGATACATATCAGTAATTGTGAGAAAATGCATTTCATCAAATGACAAAAAGGAAACAAATATTAGAAGTATTAATATTATTTATTTATTCTTTTCTCAAGAACATGTTTTCCTCGTTATAAATGATTAGAAGACAAACTAGAATGTTGGAGAAAGCACATCCTATCAAACAATAATTTATCAACAAAGGGAGAGAGAGTAGATTTCAACATGTAACTAGTAGCTAAGAGGATTGCACAGAGTGGTAATACCTCATAGCATTTGCATCCTCCTCGAAAAAAATAAATAGTTAATGAGGTTAAGAAAAGCATTCTACAAATATGAATGTAAATGTCTATATAGCCATACTATACATTCCACAGACAGAGCATCATAAAATGACAGAAGGCAAGACATTAGCAAATTTTCAAGCATATCAAAATGTTTTCCTAGTTGCCAATGATTGGCAACAATTATAAATAAAAACAAAACTATCCTACAACTGGTAGAAATTACCAAAATATTCTAACAAATACCAGGATAAAAGTCTATTTTATTTTGATAAAATAACATAGTCAATAATGAAAAATTTGACAACAAACCCTTCTAAAGATTTTATCGATAAGATGCAAGATTGGCATGTACTTTCTTTTTGGTGATGCTCTCATTTCACAACTCAACAAACACTCATAATAGGAAATAAAAAGATATGAACTAGATGTTTACTTCAATATAAATTCATTCTTCAGAAACAACTAGAGGCTAGTTGGTATTTGATATAGATATAGGACTGTTAGCCAATAAATATATAGGTTTGTTCAGTAAACTAAAGTGACATGGCAACTTATGATTGGAGGAGGAAGTGATCCAATAGATATGTCAGATACTTATCCCCCCTTCAGGATACTACATATATGCCTATCAGATACTCTAAACAGATATGATACTGCCCCATATGGCATGGATACTTTATCCAGACATATACATAAATGAGAAAATATTTGAGCCAGATCCAATACATTTGGATACGGCAGAAGACTTTCTGGCACCATATCCTCTTTAGGGTTTATGTATAAGTAAAATGTTTAAAATTTGAAAAAAATATAGAAAACTACACACATTATACATAAATCACTAGAGACAAATACACAATATAACAAAATAAATATTGTAAACTAAAATGTAAAAAAAAAAATACATATTAATATAAATAAATACTTTTAAAGTTATTTTCTATACTCTCAAATATGTAAACAACTGAAAATATGTTTATTTCTATAATTGTCATCTCCAGTTGTATCCATATTAGGGAATCTTGAAACTTGTTGATATGTAAACAATTGAATATATTATATTTTTATAATTTTCATTTCTAGTTGTATCTAAATCAGGGGGTCTTGAAAAAAATTTCGATACTATATCTGTTTCCATTCAACTATGGTTCAAAATTTAAGGCACATTTGGCTTTAAGCACATAGAAATCTCCTCATTTATAATCAACTTAATTTTTTATATGAAAAAATACTTCAAAAACATGCAAGCACATTGTTAAGTATATTTTCTACACCTTAAGAATGTTCCTTGAACTTTGGTGTCATAACAAATCACTTCTAGAAATGTGCTACGCATATACATATAAAACAACAACCTCTTTGGTTAACCTTTTAATGCTCAAATCCAAGGCCTCAACTAAATTAAAGGATAGCTCAAGTATCTTTTACTGTGTATTCTCTGGAGGTGATTGGTTCTTCAATGTCATTAATGTGAAATTTTTAATATGAATAATTAAGTTTTAGTATAAGATTTACAACTTACCTCTACCATTTCACTTACAAAGCTCAAAGCACCTGGTCCAATAATAGTCCCAGCAAGTAAGTACCCTGTAATAACCTGTCAAAAATTTTAAAGCTTGGTCAAAACAAGGAAAACTAGTTGCAGATCACTAGATGAATGCTCATAAATTGCTTATAAAGTAAACTCAGCTACCACTAAAATAAATTAGAGAGTTATGTCCTTTTAGTCCATAAGTATTTACACCTTGTAAAAAGCATAAGAGACTAACCGGCTATCCAAACCTAGCAAAGGTAATTCTGCCAACTATTACAGAGACAATCACCACCACTAAATTTGAAATGAGCCTGCACCACATAATACATCTATTACTAATCAAAGCAGTACTCAAAAACCATAATATGGATGTAATCAACATGATCATGTTTTGTCTAAGGGTGACATGCTTTCCAATTGTTTATTTTTCAGGATAATATATTTATAATGTCCAATCCAATATCCAAGCATCCAGTCATGAGTTAGGAAATAAAAAGATATGAACTAGATGTTTAATTACTTCAATATAAATTCATTCTTCAGAAACAACTAGAGGATAGTTGGTATTCAATATAGATATAGGTATACTTTTCTCATGCAATACTAGAGTTATAATAAAATAAACCTATAGTCTTAACAAATGGTTAGATATGTTGATTCCAATTTACAAGAATAAACATTGAAGAAACTTCTTCCAAGAACAAGTTTGATCTAATAAAATGAATATTTTTAAAACGAACAGGGAGGGATAGGGCGGCCAAAAGATAAACAAATTTAAGATGGCATCCTAGACTCATTTGATTCCAAACAAAAGGAACATAAAAATAATATACAATGATGGAGACGTCGAAATACTTATTATTTAGAGGTAAATAAGGGATTTATTTGATGAAATTCACACATCTGAAAAGTCTACAAAAGTGAAAGCAATTCCAAAGATGGCTAGAGATAAGTCACCAAAGAAGTAGGACTACATAGTGGGAAGATTACAAATAAAGAGGTGAGACACCCAAAACACCAAAATCATCTGTAAAAAGAGGATCGCGAATAGTCTCAAGGAAAATAAAAATGGAGACACATAGAATGTCTTGATGGCAGGTGTATATACAAATTACACAACCTTTAATATGGAATTCATAACTTCAAATACCTCTCCATGCCTTCTCATGGCTCCACTAAACCACCTGACAAGGTAGAAAATATTACATACCATATTTGGATGTCCATGAAATAAATCTATACAGGCAACATATATATATATATTTGGGTTTGCATAATGTGATATGGATAATCACAAAAGACATTTCAACTTGTAAAAAAAGTAACTTGTATCAGACAGATTAAGATTTACAAAATAATTGTCATATTTCATAATTTTTAGCAATATTCACAAAAGGGTTCTTAAGCCATTTTTTCTATAGAACACTGCATTCTACACAGTAAGTAGCATAAGTAGCACAGTAGAATGATTTGTGGGTGATTGGGTAAAATCTCAACTGTAAAAACCAAATGCTACATACCAATATTACAGGTGCCTAAAGAGATATAATTTCCCCTATATTTCCTGGTACTGCAAAGGTTCACGATCCAATATTAGATGAGAATTGCTTGGTGACTGCTAGAGATATTATAAGAAACATTTGAAACTTTCAATACCAGTACATTTTGGGAATAACTCATGCCATAGGTAAGGAATATCTGTTATATTCATTATGTCCTTTTTTTTTGAATTGGGGACAAGGTAGACATATGAATAGGGGCATCTCCCAACTCAAGTTCAAATTCTTCCTTTTTCTCTTCTAGAAACTTCTTTACTACTTTTGTAGTGTCTCTTGCTTCCACTAGAACTTCTTTAACTTTAACCTTCTTTTCCTCAACTACTGTTTCCATAGCCAAATATTTTTTCTTGTCATTTGGAGCTTCAACTTCTTCAACTAATATTTCCTTTTCTTCAATCAACACAATTTTAGGAGCTTCGGTCTCCATAGGTTCTTTTGTATCATGCACACCAAGAGGAATCTGAGTGCCCTCAACTGTAACCTCTTCATTTACCAGACCAGATGAGATATCTTCGACATGCTCTTCTTCAGAAACAACTTCAATTATGTTCTTTAATAGAACTTCCTTTAGAATTTTTTCAATTTCCTTTTCTACTTCTTTAGTCCTACCCATCATAACCTTGTTTATCCTTGATTTTCTTTTGAACTCTCTTTTTGCTTCTTTTAGGATTGCCTTCATTTCCTCAATAGACATTACCTTACTTAGATTTGCAAGAACCCATTCTCTTAGCTACTCTTCTTTAGTTCTGGCACTAACTCTTCCCATCTCCAAAATTTCATACAATTCCTTAGGCAATTGTGCCATTATCTCAACAAGAGTCATATTGAAATTGTTCAAATATTATATTGTAGCCTCCTCAAGGACTCTTTGACCAATAGTATCAAAGGTACCATACACTTGACATAGGGGTTTAAGATTCCCATCCTTGATTATACCTCTTTCAACTTCCTCTACGGACATACCTGGTTTGTCAGGATTCATCTTCTTCTTTTCTTTCTCCTTTTCATCAGAGGGCTTGTCCTTAGTAACTGTTGTTGCTACTTGGGTGCCCATATCCTTAATTTCTCTAACTTCTTCATCAAATTCTATCTCTTCATTTTTGAAATTATTGTATACACTCTTGTGCTCTTATCCTTCTTCCTTTTACCGGATTCCTTAACTTGAGCTTTTATAGGGGCTGACTTCTTTGCATGACTAGATAGGGGTGTTGAGCTCCTTGTTGATCTAGTTCGAGCAGAGGATGTTGTTGGACTAGCAGATTCAATTTTAGCAGGCTCTTTTCCTTTTTCACTTTTAGCTTGTTCTCTCTTCCTTCTGGCTTCTCTTACTTCTTTAGATATTCCCATGCTCTCTGCAAAGACTTCCACTTGTTTCCTTACTCTTCAGACTATCATTGGTTTCTTCAATTGCTCATGGAATTGCATATCCTTCTTTGCATATGTTCCAAACCTTTCTTCAGACAGATCCAAAGGCTTACTCAACAAATTTTGTGCATATAGCTCCAAGATTCTCTCCTCAACTTCATAACCAATAGGCCTAATCCAAATGGTTCTAGGTTTCGTCACTTCCATCAAGCACTGATCAATGTCCACCATAAAATAGATTGTATCCTTATACTTATCCACAATAGAGGTAGGAATTCTTTGCTACGCCCTTAATATTATTGTACATCGGGTTATGAATAGTCGGCTTGTGGCTATCTTAACTCTCTATTAAGACATATTATCATTAGTATATTGTTATTTAGTTGTTTAGGTCAGCCTAAGTCTTATATAGGTGTGTCTAAGTCGGCCTAGGTGATATCCTTGGCATAAATAGGTATATATAGGAGGTTGTGAGTCTTATTTCATCATCAAGTTGTGAAGTGTGTTCTCATTAGAGATATTTGGAGGTTTTCCCCCTCGAAGTGGCTTGTTATTCTCGGTTATTATCAAGTATTTGCAACATATTTCTTATCATATTCTTCTATTGTGCAAGTTATTTCATAACAAGTGGTATCAGAGCATGATCTTGGCACCATAGAGGCAAGGTTTTTCTCAATTTTGGAGGCAATTTTGGGAGAGCATATCTTTCAGACCTTGTCGAATTTTTTTCTGATTTTTAAAGGGTTTTTGAAGAACATATTGAAGAAGCTACAGTCCAGATTTTAGAAGAATTGGAGCAGAATTAAGCGAATTATTGCAGAATTAGGGTTTCTACACTATTTTTTTGGAATCTACATATCTCGCACATCTTGTTGAATTGGAGTCTGATTTTTATTGGGTTTTTGAAGACATACTAAAGGAGATTACAGTAAAAATTTTAGAGAATTTAAGTTTCATTTGTGTGATTTATTTCAACATTAGTGGTTTCCATCATGACAGGGCCTGCAACAAGGGGTAAAAAGAATGCTGTCACTCCGGGGAAGACTCCTGATAAGGATGGTGAAACAATCGAGGATATTCCTCATAATGAAGAACTCAATAAGGTCAAGGAAGAAATTTCCTCAATTAACAATAAGGTCAAGGAAGAAATTTCCTCAATTAAGATGGATATGTGTGACCTAAGAGGAGATATGTCGGAAATGCGAAACATGTTAAGCACCTACATAGCTGAATCAAGAAAGGAGTTCTCAAGTGACCAAGGTGAGAATTCTAGGTCAGCCACTACTAACACAAGCTTTAGTACTCCTATGGGATCTAGGAATTTATTTCCAAAGGTGGATATGCGCAAGTTTGATGGTAAGGATCCTCTAACATGGATAAACCAAATGGAGAATTTTTTTGAAGTACACCAAATCCCAAATGGACAAAAGGTCACGATGGCTTCCTTATATTTAGAACCAGATCAATTCATTTGGTATCATTGGCTTTGCACTCATCGAGGTAAAAAGGGGCTCACCGTCTCATGGTCAATTTTTACAGAGGAACTCCAAGCACAATATAGCAATAGCGTCACAGACAACTTCTTCAGCTAGCTAGCTAAACTTCAACAAACAGGATCAGTTAAGGATTATATTCAGCAATTCCAAAATCTATCCTTAAGGGTGGATTCAATTACAGAGGAAAACTTGAATGATTTATTCTTGGATGGTCTCAAGGATCACATTCAACATGAGGTACGCATGTTTAGCCCTAGTTCCATAAATGAGTCTTTTATCTTAGCACGCAGGTAGAGGAGAAATATTTGATTCCTAAGAAGCAAGGGGCTAATGTGACAAGAGAGAAAAGGATATTCAACACAACCTACTAAGTTGACTCCACAACAAATTGAGGAGAGAAAGAGCAAAAAGGCTTTGTGTTTCAATTGTGATAGCAAATACTGATCGAGGACATAAATGTAGTGAAAAGAAATTGTTTTATATTGAAGGTCCCAATGAGGAAGAAGAGGAGGAACCCATACTAGAAGATGAAGGAGTCGAGGGAATCACATGATTCTCAACCAATCATTTCTTGTCATGCACTCTCGGGTTTCAATGCTCCACAAACTCTCAAGGTGGTGGGGTTCCTAAGAATCAGAAGTAACAGTGTTGATCACTCAGGTAGTACTCTTATCAACAAAAGTTAGCTACTCGTCTAAATTGTTTCATATATCCAGCTCAGAGTTTCAAGTTTTGATTGCATGTTGGTATAGTTAGTTGTTCAGTGGAAGTGCATAGCATTAAATTATCCATGGGAGATTATCAACTTGATACCCCAATGTATGCGATATCCATGGGTGCAGCAGATATTGTTTTGGGAGTACAATGGCTTACTACATTAGGAACAATTGAGATGAACTTCCAAGAACTATTCATGAGATTTCAATCAGAAGGAAGGCTAGTAGAGCTAAGGGGGTTGAAGGCAAAATCTCCACAAATGGTAAGCTCTCATCAAATGCAAAAGTTGCTTAAGAAAGGAGTGGATGGATTTGTGGCCCAACTATGTTCATTAGAAGTCTCTCAATCTATTACTCCTACTCATCCAGATTTGCAAGCTATAATTGATCGTCATTCAGTTGTTCTTGGAGATATGCCTAAAGGACTTCCTCCTAAGAGGGATCATGATCATGCCATACAGTTAGTCCCAGGAGCCACCCACCGAACAGGCCTTACAGGTATCCACACATACAAAAGAGTGAGATAGAAAAAATTGTTGAAGAGATGCTAGAGGCAGAATCATTAGGGCATAGCCAAAGTGCTTACTCTCGCTGGTGATGGTAATGCGTAAGAAGGATGATACTTGGCATGTCCAGATTATAGAGTGCTCAACATGTACACCATTAAAGATAAGTTTCCAATTCCAGTCATTGATGATTTGTTAGATGAATTAAATGGAGCTATGTTTTTTACCAAGTTAGATCTTAGATCTGGTTATCACCAAATTCGGATTAAGGAGGAGGATATTTGTAAGACAGCATTTCGGACTCATGAGGGTCATTATGAATTTTTGGTGATGCCATTTGGTCTTACCAATGCACCATCTACATTCAAAGTTTGATGAATTCCATTTTTAAGAAGTTCTTGAGAAAGTTTGTATTAGTATTCTTTGATGATATATTGATTTCAAACAAGACTTGGGAAGAACATTTGCAACATGTGGACCAAGCATTACAAATACTTGAAGATCATAAACTCTATGCTAAGCCATCCAAGTGTGCTTTTGGTCTTACAGAGGTGGAGTATTTGGGACACATAGTTTCACATGAAGGAGTAAAGGTGGACCCTAACAAAATTAAGGCTATCATGGAATGGCCTATTCCAAAAACCATTAAGAAACTAAGAGGATTCTTGGGATTGACAGGGTACTATAGAAGATTTGTGAAGAATTATGGTAGTATAGCAGCACCTCTCACCACTCTATTGAAGAAGGATTCTTTTCATTGGAATGAGTCTGCCAATACAGCATTTGAGAGATTGAAGGAGGCTATGTGTTCAACTCCGGTACTTGCCACTCCTGACTTCACCAAGGAATTCATTGTGGAATGTGATGCTTCTG
This sequence comes from Sequoia sempervirens, assembly GCA_007258455.2. NCBI lineage: Eukaryota > Viridiplantae > Streptophyta > Pinopsida > Cupressales > Cupressaceae > Sequoia > Sequoia sempervirens. Next base: position 78,057,928 of record VDFB02047230.1, on the reverse strand, counting down.
AAATGGGATAGGAGCAGTGCTTATGCAAGAAGGTCGACCAATTGCTTTTGAGAGTCATCAATTAAAAGGTAAGAATCTACTAAAACCTATTTATGAGAAGGAAATGCTAGCAATACTCCATGCAGTGAAACAATGGCGGCCTTATCTATTGGGTAGACATTTCAAGGTTAAGACAGATCATGATAGCCTAAAATATTTTTTGGAACAACGACTATCTTCTGAAGAGCAACAAAAATGGGTCACTAAGATGTTAGGATATGACTTTGAGATTGTATATAAGAAAGGGAAAGAAAATATTGTCGGATGCACTGTCAAGAAAGGATGAGAAAGATGAAGCCTTATTGTGTGCCCTTTCAATATTACAAGCAAATTGGGTGGAGGAAGCCAAAGTAGAGTGGCAAAATGATGTTGCGACTAGTAATCTCATCGAGCAATTAAAAAGTGATCCTAGTAGTTCAGATAAGTTTTGTTGGAAGGGAGATACTCTTTGGTATAAAGAGCGTTTGTATCTCTGCAAGAATTCCAACCTTAAAATCAAGATTCTCACAGAGTTGCATGAGTCTCCAGTGGGTGGTCATTCAGTATTTTTGAAGACATATCATCGAGTCAAGCAAGATTTCTTTTGGGAAGGGCTAAAGGGTGATGTTCAAAAATTTGTGGCTGAATGTTTGGTGTGTCAAAGGCATAAAGGGGAGACAATTAAGGCACCAGGTCTCTTGCAACCCTTATCTATTCCTAGCCAGCATTGGGAAGAGATATCCATGGACTTCATCACAGGGCTTCCCAAATCTAAAGGTCATAATGTCATCATGGTGGTGGTTGATAGGCTCACTAAATATGCACATTTCATTGCATTAGCACATCCTTTTACAGCAAGTGCAGTGGCTAGAGCTTTTTTGGAGAATATCCAAAAGCTACATGGTACACCTAAAGTTATTGTTAGTGATCGTGATCCTATCTTCACTAGTCACTTTTGGAAAGATTTATTCTCATGTTTGGGTACTCAATTGGCTCTTAGCTCTTCATACCACCCTCAATCGGATGGGCAAACAGAGGTTGTTAATAAGTGTTTGGAAGGATATCTACGTTGTTTCACTCGGAGAAACAATCGATGGGTAGATTGGCTACCACTTGCGAATGGTGGTATAACACTTCTTTTCATAGCTCATCAAAATGTCTCCATTTTTGGCACTTTATGGATATCATCCTCCTTCCATCACATCATCAATTAAGGTGTCCCCAAGAGTTCAGGCAGTAGAAGACCACTTGCTTCATCAGCAACAAGTACTTTCAGGACTCAAAGAGAATTTAGCCATGGCACAAAATCGAATGAAACAACAGGCAGACCAACATCGTAGTGAAAGAAGTTTTGAAGTTGGGGATTGGGTCTTCTTGCGATTGCAGCCTTATAAGCAAATCTCACTAAAGCAGCAAAGAAAGAATAATAAGTTGTCACCAAAGTATTATGGTCCATACCAAATCATGCAGAAGATCGGTAGTGTTGCCTACAAGCTTGAGTTGCCACCTACAACAAAGATACATCCAGTTTTTCATGTTTCCTGTTTGAAGAAGGTAATTGGGCATAATATTCCCACTCAAACAACACTTCCTGAGCTAGATGAAGAAGGGAGAATCATTTTGGAACCAGAGTGCATTCGTCAAACACGCACAAAGAAGCTGAGGAATAGAACTATCACTGAGTATCTCATCCAATGGAAGAATTTACCAGTTGAAGATGCCACATGGGAAGATGAGGAGTTCATTCAAAAGTTTCCAAACTTGATTAGCATTGAGGACAATGCTTCTTTGAAGAAGGGGGCATGCTACCCCTTAATATTATTGTACATCGGGTTATGAATAATCAGCTTGTGGCTATCTTAACTCTCTATTAAGTCATATTATCATTAGTATATTGTTATTTAGTTGTTTAGGTCACCTAAGTCTTATATAGGTGTGTCTAAGTCGGCCTAGGTGATATCCTTGGCATAAATAGGTATATATAGGAGGTTGTGAGTCTTATTTCATCATCAAGTTGTGAAGTGTGTTCTCATTAGAGATATTTGGAGGTTTGCCCCCTCGAAGTGGCTTGTTATTCTTAGTTATTATCAAGTATTTGCAGCATATTTCTTATCATATTCTTCTATTGTGCAAGTTATTTCATAACATTCTTTCCCTAGCTTGCATTATATTCTGAAAGTTCTTGAAATATCCCCAGATTGCAGTTTTCCTGGCTTGCATATCACCAAATCCATACAAGTTATCTCTAATCTAAACAACAACAGGCTTATTGCTTTTCCAATGCACTTTCCTAACTCTCAGAACTTCATTCATGAAATAAAAGAACAAACATAGCAACAGATTACCGTATTTAAAGGAATTCTTCTTATCTTTCTTAATCTTACCAAGATTTTCCATAAGTTGACTTCGAAGCAATTCACATAAATCATACTCTGCATTCTCCTTTACCATCTAATATGCTGCATATATGGTTGTACCAGATATAGAATTTTCCTGGCTAGAGTGATATATCTTGTAACCAATGACCATCGAGGAAAATTTCACACCCACATCAATAATGTTATCAATTGTCGTTGCTCTTCTATCAAATACCGAACCAGTTGCATCAGTGATTGTTTGATTTTTCACAGACTTCAAAATCGGCAATCCACCAGAGTAACTTAAACCTATAACAACACTTATAGCTTCTTTTGTAATCTTGAAGGGTTGACTCAACCACATGAATTCAACATGAACTCGACTCAATATGTACCAGACCCATTCACTTTCATCAAACAGGGGAATTTTCACAATCTACGTGAATTTATTTTCCTCTAGGGTTTTGAATTTGGGCCTAACAAAGAAATCCTCTCCAACAATGTGATTGGAATAAAAATGTAGCAACTGCAAGCTCCCAAAATCCTTAATATTAGCATGAATGTATGCCCTAATATCTTCAATATGCAAAACACCATACAGAACAAATGAAAATGCACCTAAGGGCTCGGTCTCAAAATACTTGAAAGGATGCCACTTGAATTTCGGACGAGGTCTATCCTTGACTTCAACTACCAATGGAGTAGCCATTTTCACAAATTCACAGGTTTACAAGTTTTCCCGATAAATACCTTTTTTTCAGATTAGGGTTTGAACTTCGAATCACCTTCACACTTGAATTCTTGCCAAATTTTCCCAAAGTTCACTTCAGAGCTCTTCAAACTTCTTCTTCTCAAAATGCAAAGTAAAAAATGAAGGATAGAATTAACCTTTTAACATTCGCACACCTAACCCTTTTTGACGTAATAAATTCTTTTTCCCTAACTCATCTGAATACCCTATTTCCATACACTGTAAAAGATAACTCTTTTTCGGACCTTCAGTTTTGCATAAATAATCTCTACAACTGTTCAATAACATCTATAGATCATCAATGCAATCATTGAAATCATCCACATCGTGGTGTCGATTACCTGCAGGGGGTTTGAAATATTTTCTTGACAACTCCCCCTAGGCTAGAGGCCTTAACCTAATTCGTAGAGGAATTACCAGAATTTGATTCTGGTGCTGGGTCACTTCCTGCAATAGAGGGACTCTTCTTCACCCATGTCTTCTTCACCTGCTTCTTGATTTGATCTGTAGTGACTTTCCCTTTTCCTTTTTCAACTTTCTGCATGTTTCTTCTCTGATTTATCAGACCTCTTATGTAGAATCTAGCAATATGACCAGTTTTGTTGCAATTGTAGCACACCACATTTCTTTGTCTAGACCAGTTGTTCCACTAACTTTCTCTTGATCTGCACTAGTTAGAAATATGGCCAAATCTATTAAATGTATAACATCTAACATCTCTATAAAAGTTGTTCATCACATTTCTACATTCATTTGACTTATGACCATACTTGTTACAATTAAAGAATTGACCAGAGAATGATGGACCACTTGAATTCATTCTACTTTTGCATTGGGTCGCCATATGACCAAATTTATTGCAAAAATAGCAGTTACCATTAAACTTTTGAGCATTTGGTTGTCTTACCAAATACCTTCCAGCATTGTTCATCTGATTTCCTTGTCTAAACCTCCTTTGTCTAGATCTAAAACTTTCTCCTTTCTCATATCCAAGACCTTGCTTGTCACCATCAATCCTTTGACTTTTAATCAGTTCATAAAGCTTGGCTGAGCTAATATTTAACTTCTCCTTGAATTCATTTTTTGTAGCAAGTTCATCTCTGAGATCAACAATATAATTTTCAAGCTCTTCCTCATTGTGTTTGGATAGTTCTAACTCAAGTTCCAACTGAATGAATCCATCAGTAATTCGACTACATTCTTTAGATTTCTCTTTCAGGGATTGGGCAAGCTATTCTTCATTCTTCTTCTTGTCTTCAATTTCCTTAGTCATCCTCATCATAATAGATTTTGTCTCATGCTTCAGAACTACATTGTCCTTGGAAAACTTTTCACATTCTTCTATCTTTTCCTTCAGGGCTTGACTCAATTGTTCATCTACAATGCGTTTATTGTCTTCTTGCTTAATCTGATCACAAAGTTCCCTTCTCTTCTCTCTGGACTTGTTGATTTTTTCTTTCAATGATTCAATGAATCTCTTAGCATTCATGAGATTTGCTTATAATTCCTGGACTTCAGATTTTTCCTAATCAAGATCATCTAGGGCCACTATAAGTTGTTTTTGAAGACTGTTTGAATCCATTGAAACACTTTCCAAGATCTTCCCCAAGCTTTTAAACTTCTTCTGAGGAACTGATCTCTGATACCAATTGTTGGAATCAAGTAACATTGAGAGGGGGGGTGAATCAGTGTTGTGCAATTTTTAACTTTATTAATCTGATCCTTAAAGTGTTGATAACATTCAACCAAAATAAAAATGCATGCACATAAGACAAATAACCACAAAACCATAACACAAGGATTTTTTACGTGAAAACCCTATTAAGGGAAAAACCACGGTGGAGGTCAATCCACAAGATTGTTTTGAGTATACTCAAAAGAAAAGAGTACAAAATGAGAATGCACTTGCATTCAGGCATACTTCCTAGAGCTCACTGCTCAAAAACTAAAAGGCTTATCGCCTTACAAAATTTTGGAATCCTTCCAAGGATTTGAACTGATAAAGTACATCTACAAATGCTTGATTACAGTTTCGGTTAGGCTCAACAATCAAATTTTGGATCTTCTATCTGATTATACTCTTATGCTTCAATTCGCACCAAAAATCCTTAATGCACAAGTGAAACTATGCATAATCACTCTACTGACCTTCTGACATTCACAACATACATCAACTCACATCGAACACTCACCAAAATGATATAATTGATCACTTATATATATATATATATCTACTACTTAGGATTTAATCGCTTCAGGTCGGCTTCAACAAAATAAGAAATATTCACAAATTGTTAGCTTAAATAATTCATAATATTCAATGCACATCCACAATAGTTGGCCACAAAAAAGTGAGGACCCAAACCAAAATTCTCAAACATAAAAATACTTAAGCAATAACTCCTCAACTATTCGTGCCACAATATATTCACCAAGTCAGCCTGCATACACTGATGAACAAAAAATTAGTTCACCAAACCTTCTAACTTTCACCCAAATTGATATGAGGCACTAAGATTTACATATAACATAGATTATGCATTGATAAATACTCCTTGAGATCCACAATGAAAAATAATAACAATAATTTTGCATATAAATTGAAGAACACAAATTTACTGGTTGCTAACAGATAATCACTAATCTTCAATCTATTTGTCGGTATGAGTAAATGACGATGTGTGGATCAACTAGCTGAAAAGGGTTACCATCAATGAAAACACCAGAAAACATGTGAAATGTCTCTTGCCAACATTTTAAAGGAAATTTTGACTCAATTTGTGAATGTGAATGACTAAAAAATACACTAATATGCAAGTACTATGCAAAATCAATGTAATATGAATGCATTTTTTTTATTTTTCAAATTTTAAAGGATGCAAAATTAAAAATTAAAACCCTAAATGAGATGGAAACTAATGCAATTGTAACAACCCTAAATGAAATTCAAACTAATCCAATGCAATGTAAACTAATGCAAATCCTAGATCTAGTGTTTGAATGGACTCCAAATTAGAAAATTTAGATGTACAATGTCGGGTTCACCAAAATGAAATGATAGGGGAAATGGTGAGGTAGGTTTTGAATGGGGGTAATGTACCTATTTACCTACTTTCATTAGGAAAAAGAGATCCCCTAGTATAAGATTTACTTTCAACCCTTAGGTGAGTCAACCTTAATGGAGATCTTGTTTTCCTTATGATTGAGGATGGGGTAAATTAGCTTGAAATGTACTTTTGGGAGATAAATGAAAAATACCAAATGAATGCAATAATGCAATGTAAAACATGAATCATCCATTTAAAACCTTAATCTATTAGAATCAACAAAGTTCCAAAAAATCTAAGATGAGTATGAATTTATGCACCTATCACCAAAAGCAATTGTTGAGTATCCTCCTGGGACAGATTCACCCTAGGGAAAATGGGTCTTGCTATAGGGATCCAAAATCTATTTTCACTGTCCTTTGCTCCTAGATTTTCACTCTTGATTCCTCTAGATTACATAGTCAAAAAGTCATAAATAAATTATACAAGTGAGTTTTTGTGTCTTGAAAACTTTTATGACAAATTTGACAACTTTACAAAATTGCACTTTTGATCAATCTTCAACCCTTCTTCACCTACAAATCTGCAAACACAAAGAGAGGGAAAATTGTTTATTTTTGGTGAATGGGGGTTTTCCTTGGTCAAACCCCATTTTAGTAATTAAACCTTGAAATGAAATGAAACATGAAAGGAAGGAATGTTGAATGAAAACTAGCTTGTTGCAACTCACCAAACCCTTGAATGGAGATCCTTAGATGACTAAAATCTAACACATCTCTCCAAGGTCTTGATCTTGCATGAAATGGCTTGATTGCATGTTGATCTTGATTCTTGGAATTTTGACTTGAATGCTTGAAACCTACATCACAATGTTAGCTCCAAAAACATGCATGTATGAAGATAACTTTGACATGATGCTTGAGATCTTGAATACTGCAACAAATGACTGATAAATCTTCTCATGAACACCTCTGACAATAATCTTTGCTTTAGGAATGCTTGCATGAAAAATCTAGATTACTTCTGGATTTGAATTTGATAAAAAGACCTTATATTTATAGGTAACTTTCTAATTTCTTGAAAATTAAACATCAAAGGCTGACAATTGCAAATTGAATTTGAATCATAAAAATGCCACCAAAAACATATTAAAAATTAGTCTCCTAAACTTAAGGGGGACCCATTCACCCTTGGGAGAATGGGTCCTAGGCCCCAAACTTAGGACACACCAATTTCAAGGCAATTTAATTAATGCTTGAAATTGTTTAATACAAGTTTCCCTTTTAGAAAATGGGATTAATTAGGATTTTAAATGCATAATTGGGCCAATTAGAGGCTTATTTAAGTCTAGTTTATTAAGGGACCCAAACATAGAGTGAAAATATAAAGTGCATTTTTCGACACTACACCTGGTTCAGGATGAGGTTTTTTTCCTACCTTTTGATTAGGAGGAACAACCATCATAGCTACTAGAGATCGAGGAGCCTCAAAAAAAAAATTGCTAAGAGATATTGGGTATTCATTTAGCTTTGAACTTTTGATATGGAAAAAAGAGATAGTCCTCATATAGTTGAATGGGTTGAGCTAGTTGAGGAAAAAAATAATCAAGTGAAAAATTGCACAAAGGGCCAAAGGCTTAAATCCACTATGATAAATAGTGTATTTTTCCTTTGAATGGGAATTTAAGATATTTTTGAATGATCAATGGGACTGCGTTCATGGAGGTAAGCCATGGATGACCCAACTTCACACGAAATTGATCCAATGTCGAGATTATGTTAAATAAAACATCCAATTGTTTAGGTCCAACCTTAACTAGGAGAGTTATAGAACCGATCGTTAGGTGAATAGAGCTATCATGAGATTTTAATGATACTTATAATTATTCATAATTATCCTTATAAATTTCATGCACATAGAAAATTTATTCGGTGATCATGTTTAGTAGACATATTGGATCAGCGAGTATTCCTATTTTGGGTTTATCATTAATTATTTTGGTGATGTAAAGAGGACCATTGAGTAAATGCATAGAAGAATCAATATGTGTGGAAGTGATATTAGATAAGAGATTGGTTTGTGTTTTATGAGGATGAGAATCAATCACATTTATCATATTGGATATATCATTATCATCTTCTTCATAATCACTTTTTTAAACAAAATTGGTTGAATGACTTGGTAATGGATTTGTAAATATTTGTAAATTATGATTAGGCTATGATACTGACTTATTCCCTTTATTGTTTACACCATCCAATTGGATGATATTAGAATTGATGAGGACTTACAATTTTTGGTTAAGATACATACATCATTTTGTATCATTCCAAGGTGAAAAATGATACTAAATAAGACATTTGCATTAAAATTAGGAGGTAATGGTTTGGTGGTATCAATAGGATAAATAGAAGGGAGTTGGATCATGTTCTTATTAAGCAATTGTAACAGAATTACGTGGAGGGAATCAAGAAATTGTGAAATATTCTATCTCTTGGCCTAAATTGATATGGTGTTGTAGATGTAGTGACAAATTGTGTTTGAATGTTATTAGATGATTGAGGATTATTTATTTTGATGAAGCTTTTGTTTTTATTCTTAAATGATTGATAATTAGATTAAGGTTTGGCTTCATATTAACTATTAAGTGTCATTGAAGGCGTGCCTTCATATTGGCTAACTAAAATTTGGTAATCATGAAGAGTCATACATAGATGTATCTTAATGATAGATATTTAATTAATAAGATCTTATCTTGAATGTTAGATTGTAATTTTCTAATAAAGAATCTTTGTATATCAGCATCCAAGAGAGAATATGAGATTTTTGAATAAAAAGCTTGGTATTGTCCTATAATATTAGTCACTTTTTCCTTAGGTCCTTGTTTTGAATGGACTAAATAAGTCAATGTAACTTGAGGTCCAATGTTTTCTTGAAAATATCGAAGGAATTCATTAATAGGTTGTGTAATGGAAATGATAAATTATTAGGCAACAAAAAAAACTAATCCAAGGTCATATCTTTTAATGATCAAGGAAAATTTTCATATAAGAGAGTATCTTCAAAAAGGAAATCACTACATAGAGCGATAAAAGTTGATACGTGATTGTTGGGATCTCCTTTTCCAACATACTTCTCAAAGTGAGGAATCTCAATATTTTCAAGAATAGGTGTTTTTAGGATAGTAAATGATAACGAAATACATGTGAGATATGTTGGAGGGTTAGCATTGGATTGAATTTGGTTCATGTTTAAATTTTTTAGTTATAGATGACACGTTTTGTAAAAGTTGATTTATTACAAGATCATTTTTTAATATATTTTTTGAATTTTTTGAATGTGTAGGGCTATTATTAATGATTCAATGTTATTTTTGTGAAATTTGATGAGAGGTGTGATAGATGAAGGAAAAATATTCCAAGGATTTGCACAAGAAATCCTTAAACTAAAGTTAAGACCATTACTATATTGTATAGTGGATTCTATAACTACAGGGGTGTAATTAGGAATAAAAAGGTATTGTGGGGTGAGAGAAAACTTGTTTTCCTATTTTATTTTTAGTGTTGGTAAGGGTTTGAGCACAAATAATTGTTGTAGGGATGTTTGAGTCCACTATATGAGCTATGATATGCAATAATTTTATTCCTTGTGCATCATTGATCCATTTTTGAAGATTATGAACAAGAGGAATAGTTTCTCTAGCCAAGGATTCAATACTTAAGTATAGTTGAAGGATTTCAAGGTCTTTATCCAATTGTTTAAGTTTATCTTTAGGGACATGTGCAACATCAACATCTAAGTTTGCATGAATGGTTGGTGATGAAGAAGATATAGGTAAAATAGGAGTAGGGAGAGGATCAAAGATAGATTACATAGATGTAGTTCCTTGAGTGGAAGAGTTATGAAACTCAGACTTGACACCAGATGTAATTGTAGCATAAAGAGTGCTAGGAATTCCACGCAGGAACAAAGGATCCAAATTACCAATTATATGTAGAATAATTTAAACACAGAGGAATATTAAATAGATGAATGAAAAAATAAAAGAAAATAATAAGACAACAAAGGTTTTTAACATGGTTCACCCAAATCTTGAGCTATGTCCACAAATAGTGATCCATTAATATATTAACTTCTAGAAAATAACATTTACAATAACTTGCAACAACTATAACTTGTAGCAATAAATTGAATTGATATTCATTTCTCTATAATTTTGTGCACAGATCTATGTGCACCCAATGCATAAACCTGCATTTAAAATCTATCACAAAACTATGACCTACACAATCTTCTATCCACTTTACACAGCCCACATAAATAAAAACTCAAAACCACATGACTGTACGCATTCCCTCATGTGTTATGCTACTAAAATTTCAACTTGTGACTCTTGGAATTCAATGTGAAAATAATGATTGTTCATTTCTAGGCAGTTTTTATAACTGTTTATAACAAAAATTCATTTTCAAACATGCAACAATTTTCTTAATAAAATATTAATCAAATTTTTCTTTAGGGGCATAACCCTTGAGCCCTTGGTTGGGGGAATTACCCCCAGACCCCATTGTGGGCTCCACCCTTAGGCCCCCATTGGGGGGGTGGTCCCTCGCACCCTCCAAGAGGGGCTCCACCCCATTTGCATTCCCCTGTTGATTGATTTGGGGGGAAAACACACCAAGTAAAGTGAGGAAAACTTAAACAAAAAGTTTGATTGAGATCCACATAACAAAAAAAAACCATGAGTCTATAAATATGTCTGATGTAGGAGCATCCCTAAGTTGTAAAGCAATCTTGTATCAACCAAAAACAATTCTTTTCTTATAGTTTAGTCTATAGCTATCTCAATAGTTTCTTCAGTGTTTTATTGTATTATCATTTCTTAGCTTATAGAGGAGGATATAGCTTCTACATGAGGCCATCTTATACATATCCTAATTTTAGGTGTTTTGTATTCATTTTTGTCAATTCTCTATTAGAGAATTCAGGGACTATGTGGTCTAGGTTGGATGTGCGGACCATTTTTGGAATGTTTAGATCTTAATGAAACATCATTCAAGGCATTTTAGGTCCAAGGGAACTTTCTTGGAGATCCACAATATATTTCTATCTTTTGATGGGTATCTTCTCATGTTGAAGGCCAACCTACACATTTGATCTTGCATTGGGGTTTGTAAGCCCTTGAGGCCAACACATCATAATTAGAGTTAGGGATTGATATTTAAGATCATTTGTAATCCATTAGAAATCATTTCATGGGTTTAGTAGTTCAAATATTTAGGAAATAGCTCAGATATTTCTGATAGTTCTAATAAGGCCTTATGCCAATTGTAATATCTTGTAATGCCCTACAATAGGCATGTGAGCCCTAATCATTCTATACTCATGGCATATGATGCATGTAAGACTGTAAGTTGTTGAATCAATGATAATTCATGTTTTATGAGCATTTCTTGTGGTATTTCCATTGTGTTGAACTCAAGAATGCATGGTTGGACAATCCTTATTGGACCCTCCATCTGTGACTAGAACAAGTGGTATCAGAGCGATTTTGCAAGTTCTTTGGGAGAGAAGGCATTCCTTGTGGTGAATAGATCGCAAACCTGAGGTAACCTACAAGTTTTTTCAACTGAGAATTGACTATGATGTAGTTGAGACCTTGTAGCCAAATTGTTGAATTGAGGTAGTTGCACCAGATCCAAGGGGAGAGATGCCACCAAGAAGGGTGCCTATTATGGAAAATGTTTCTAGATGAATGGATGAGATTTTGGAGATGATGAGGGTAATGAGAGTTTGGTTGGATGTTGTAGAAGAAGATATAAGGAGTGTAAATCCTAGACATGAGGTTGAAAGTGATGATGAATTAGATTAGGTTGTAAATCAAAATAAAGAGAACCTAGATGAAGAAGATTGGATCAGGTAAAGATGTTAAAATTTATTTACAAAATTAGTAAGAGACATAGAATTGAAATTCAAAATTACACAAGAAATTTAAACCTTGAGGAATTGATTGATTAGATCAATGATATGGAGGAATACTTTGAGTATGAAGAAATTGAAGATTCAGAAAGAGTGATATTTACAAAAACTAAGTTAAAAGGACATGTTATATGGTGGAAATAAATTTAATTGGATAGTAATAGGAGGGGAAAGGAGAAATCACAAAGTGGGATAGGATGGTGAAAAAATTGAAGAATCAATTTATACCTGCTCATTATGACCTTGAATTATTGAAAAGATTGAGAATATTAGGCGAAAGGAGAAGTCTATGAAGGAGTAAACTAAAGAATTTTTCAAGATGATCATCATACTTGGAAACAGTGAAGCAAGCAATGAGAAATTTTCATGGTACATCAATGGGATAAGAACAAACATCCAATAAGAGTTGATCCTAGTGAAGATGACAGCAATTGAAGAAGCATACCAATTTTTGTTAAAGGTAGAGGAAAATTTGAACAATAAGTTTGAGAAAAGATAAAGAAGCATAAGAGGAAGATTCTAGAGAAGTGGATCACAATCAGGAGAGAGACCATACGTAGAGAAAAAAAAGGATGGGAAACCCTACCACAGTGAAGAGAAGGACAATAATTCATATCGCAAAGGAAGAAAGGACAAATATTTCTACCATAATGATAGAGGAGGTGATAATTCCTACTGTAATGATGGATGTAGGAGAGATGAAGGAAGATATGAGAAGATACTATTTAGAGGAACTTGTTTCAAGTGTGGAGGTGGAGGACATAAAGCATTTGAATTTCATCAGGGAAGTACTGACAAGAGGACTGAGAATACTGGAAGAACAACCTATGTGGATGAAGAGCATGTTGGATCTCATATTTTAGTTGGGAAACCAGAGACAAGCAAGTCATTAATAATGACAAGAGCTTTGATGCATGAAGAATTGATGGAGGAACCAGCACAAAGGTGTTAAACAGGCATAGGAAAATTGAGAGGGGGGTGAATCAGTTGTCACAAAATTCAAACTTAAGACTTCAACACTTATAAATTGCACAACCTCACTATTATGTTATAAACTAAGAGCATGAATAAAAAATAACAAAAAGTAAATCAACATAATGAACACCGAATTTTTACATGGAAAACCGAATAAGAGAAAAAACATGGTGAGGGTTAACTCACAATATAAAGAGATTATAAAACTAAATATAGAGGCTCATTTCAAAGGGCTCACTACCCAGAAGAGGACTCACTATCCAAGTACAAAGGCTCACTTCCTACAAAAAAGAATCATTGTCCAATAGGAAGGCTCACTACCTATAGAAAAATTTATAGAACAAGTTAGGCTATACAGTCAGAATGAAATGAAAAGATGCACCTATCAAGTGCTAATGTAGTTTTGGTGATAATCAATATAAAGACTAACACATTTCATCTTTTTCACACTTATTCACTTTAGCATTTGCAACTCAATCATCTATCTCTTATTTTCTTCAAAACCATTCAATATATATATATATATATACCTGATCTTCACCACAAGCATCAATTAGGTTGGCCTAATTAGATGTACTTCTTATTCATGAAAAATATCAACTGTTGGCTCCAATCATTCACAAAATATTTCTAAAAACAATTCAAACCTTCAGCACATTACATCATGTCGGCATAGACCAAAAATAGGTTGCACATATGTCCACATACAATATCACAATTAACTCAAGAAGTCGATCAGGAATAGACTTCTAAGCAAAAAAGAAACCAATAGAATAATGCTACTACGATGTACGAGCACTAGAGTACATAATAATCTAATCATACATGCCTTCAACAATCATAAACAATCTCCTAAAACCGCAACCGGTAACTGTCAACTATGGATAAATGTGAACTAAAATATCAGAGAGTGCACCAAAAATACCGGATCTACCATTGGAGGAGATAAACCAATTGTGCACACCATTTTAGGGTGCCAGACCAAGCTACCAACATGGTGACATCAATGACAACATATAGAAAAAATTCTCCATTCTTCCAACAATCTCCCCATTTGTCACTGATGGCAACATGTAAAAAATTTCTCCTTCAATCTCTCCCATCATTTCAAATCTCTCCCCATAACTTTATATTCTAACTCTCTCCATACTCTAACTCTCTCCCCCTTTGACATCAATGGAAACAGGTGACAAAAAAGGGTGTAAACAGGGTGACATCAAAATTTCAAAAAGAATTCCAACTCTTCAAAAACTTTCAATCATCCAAAACTTTTCAAACATTTAGAATTTAAGTGAAGATGATGTTCTTCACCTGAAATACCTTCTTGTACCTCTCTTTGAGAGTTGGATACAACTTATTCCAGTTGAATACAACTGAATCCATTCTTGTGGATGTACTTTCTAATAAATCCAACAGAGTGAAAGAAGATGACCAATTTGTACAGGAGCACTATTTTTCAACATCTTCTACATTAGTAAGTATTCTGAAAAGATGGTCTAATCGGACCTCAACAATATCCTTAAGGAGCTAGAAGGTCTTCACCACATCATCTCTTTGTCTTTGTACAATGATCAGTTCAACTTTTAATTCACCAACTCTTAGTCTTTGCTGCCCTTCTTTATCTTCAAAGATATCAAAATTATTTCCAATGTTGTTCACTTTAGATTCAATCACTTGAATTTTTCTTCTGAAATTATCTACTACTGTAGGCCACTAGAGACAATATTTGTAAATATTTGATATTTCTTTAATGAATTTCTTTGTTTCCATGATCATTTTAGATAATATTTGCTTAGCTTTACCACATCTCCTTTCAACCAAGGTTTCCAACTTGTATCCTTCCGGACCTCTAAGAAACATTCTTTCTTCAACAATCTCAACTAGATTTTCCGACAAGGAATAAAAAACAATTGATACTTCAATACCTTTCTGAAGTAGATATTCTACGAAAGCATCATCAATATTTAGTCTATCAATAGGAGAGGTTGCATTCCATAATTCACCAATTTTCTTCATCTTCCCCTTAACCATCATAGATTGGATGTCATTAGGATCAGAGGATTCAGATCCAATCAGGGATTCTTTCTCCTTTTCTTCTAGAATGTCAATGATATCTTCAGTTATAACTTTTCTCTTCTTCGATTCCATAGGGGAATCACTAATGAAAACCTCCAATTCTCTTTTATCAGAGGAAGAGCCTACTTCAAACTGACTCGATGCAGATATATAGGAGAAAAAAATTGTTTTTAGGGATGAGAAATATGATCTGCACATACTTACATTATCTTCCAATAACTCTAGATATTTGTAGACTTGCTTTCCAATAGGAATACCAGATTCCCATACAACATTATCCTTTCCTGATAGGGAACTCAAAAAGTAAAACACCAAGCACACTAGCAAAGATCTGAAATGAAAGGGATAACCCTCAACCAACGACATTTGAGCATTTTCAAGTAGATTTTCAAGTAACAAGCTACACAAATCAAACTACCTGTTCTCCTTAACTATCATATGAGCAATGTGTACGACAATACCCGAAGTCAAGATTTCATGATTTCTAAAATAAATTTTGTAAGAAATACCATACACAACATAACTAATAGCTGAATCCACAAGTGTATCTATCAATAGTACTTGAGGATCTTTACTAATGCTAGTTAGTTCCTCCATGTCTTTGTACTTCATAGTTTTCTTTCCAGGGAGTTCTCCAATATTGCATAAACCAGTAATCACTTTGATTGCTTCCTTCGAGATTAAGTAGGGTTTTTCCAATACAATACTTCCATTCTTGAAACGATTCAACAAGAACAAAATAAACTCTTTATCAGTAAACCGTGGAAATTCTCTCCACAAATCCATACCTAGGGTTTTTATGTTCTGTAATTCATTTTCACTCAGCCCTAGTTCTATTCCTTTCATCTTTCTATGATCATATTCTTCTAATTCAACCCCTTTCAGCTTTAGAGGGATAACACCACTCAATCCTCTATTCATTGCTATGCTTTCTTGAACTTTTAATTGAAGCTTCTTTGATTTTATTCTTCCCCTTTTTGCAAACTGAGAAATGTTTTCAAATTACCCAAGACAATCTCTTCGAATTCCCTTTAGAATTGCTTCAAGCTTGCTTCAAGATCACTCCAGGGCACCATTCAAGTTCTTCAAATGCTCAATTTACCAAGAAGACTCACAAATTTCAACTTATACATCATCAAATTTACCTTAGAACGCATTAAATGTGACAGACATCATAAAGCTGCTAAAAACATTCTTCTTAACACAGAAATCCCTAATTCGGTCCGCAAATCATCATGACAACATGATTTCTTCTAGCTCTTTTTCCAAGGCCTTTGGATATTCATTCTTCATATTTCAATCTTGAGCTAGCCTCTGACATGCCATTCTTCTAGGGGGTTTTTATAATTTTCTGATAATGCTCCCCCTAAGACCATGCTAGGTCTGATTTCCTAATAAGTCATCTACACCAGATGAGGGTATAGACACATCAACAGCTTTAGGTTTTTCTTCTTCTTTCTTCTTCCATATCTTATTCATCTCTTGCATCATTTCTTCTTTGTTGATCTTCTTTACTAGTTCAGTCTTCTCTTCCAGAGTAGACTTCTTTCCCTTCTTACTTTTGCAAACTTTTGAGACATGTCCAGGTTTGTTGTAGTTATAGCGGACAACACTTTTCTGATTAGCCTATCCTCCATTATTCCTCGATCTACATTGATTTTCTCTGTGTCCAAATTTATTATAGGTATAGCAGTAGCCATTAAAGAGTCGATTCATTCTGCCTTCATTAAACCCATTCCTTATTACCCAACTGATCATTCTCACCTGAGATCTACATTTTGTAGCCTTATGTCCAATCTTCCTACATTCAAAACATTATCCGGTGAAGGGACCAAAAAATTGGTTCTTCCTGCTTTTGCATTATGTTGCTCTATGACCATATTTGTTACAAGAAAAAAACACCATTGAAAGAGGGATACCTTTGTGCATTAGGCTATCTCACAAGCAATCTCCTTGCAAAATTCCTTGAATTTCTTCTCTGATTTCCTTTGTCTTGACTCTTCTGATTGTTCATTGCATTCTTCACATCTTTAGAACTTTCACCAGTATCAATTCCCAAACCACCTTTGTCTTTACTTGGTTTTTTTCTTGCAAGTAATTCTTCAAGTTTACCCGAGCTAGATCTGAAATTATTCTCACAGAGTTTTTCCTTCTCTAGTTCCACTCTGAAGTTTACTATCTCTTGTTCAAGTCTAGAGCATTCATCAAACTTATTTTACACCATTGTATTCAAACATTATTCAATCATCTTCTTCTCTTCTAATGTCACTTCCAGTCCAATTATCACTTGTTTCAACTATTCACTCACTTCTCTGTGCCTTTCCTTGAATTTTTCAATTGTTCTTTTAGTTTCCAGACACATTCATTTGCATCATCTAGATTCTCTTTTAGATATTTGTTTTCTCTTTCCACTTTATCAAGATCCTCAAGAGCAATCTAAAGCTCTCCTTTATCATCCATTTAACCAACCTTCAGGATCGTCCTTAAGCTATTAAGCTCTGATACCAATTTTTAAACAGGTGAAAGACAACTAAGAGGGGGGGTGAATCAGTTGTCACAAAATTCAAACTTAAGACTTAAAAACTTGTCAATTCCACAACCACACTATTTTTTATTAAGAGCATGAAACACAAATAATAGAAAGTAAATCAACACAATGAACACTAGATTTTTATGTGGAAAACCCAATAAGGGGAAAAACATAGTGAGGGTTAACTCATAATATAAAGAGATTATAAAACTAAATACAAAGGCTCACTGCCAAGGTCTCACTCCCCAGAAGAGGACTCACTATCCAAGTAAAAAGACTCACTGCCTACAAAAAGGACTCACTGTCCAATAGGAAGGCTCACTGCCTACAAAAAAAATTATAGAACAAGTTAGGCTATATAGCCAGAATGAACTGAAAAGATGCACCTATCAAGTGTTGATGTAGTTCTGGTGATGCTCAATATACAGACTTAACACATTTCATCTTTTTCACACTTCTTCACTTTAGCATTCACAACTCAATCATCTGTCTTTATTTTCTTCAAAACTGTTCAATATATATATATATACCCAATCTTCACTGCAAGCATCAATTAGGTCGGCCTAATTAGATGCACTTCTTATTCACAAAAAATATCAACTGTCGGCTCCAATTATTCACAAAATATTTCCAAAAACAATTCAAACCTTCAACATGTTACATCATGTCGACATAGACCAAAAATAGGTCGCACATATGTCCACATACCACATCACAATTAACTCAAGAAGTCCGCCAAGAATAGACTTCTAAGCAAAAAGGAAACCAACATAATAATTCCACTACATCGTATGAGCACTAGAGCACATAATAATCTAATCATACATGCCTTCAACAATCATAAAAAATCTCCCAAAGCCACAACCAATAACTGTCAACTGCAGAGAAATGCAGACTAAAATACCAGAGAGTGCACCATAAATACCAAATCCACCATCGAAGGAGATAAACTAGTTGTGCACACTGTTTTAGGGTACCAGACCAAGCTTCCAACATGTTGACATCAATGACAACATATAGACAAACTTCTCCATTCTTCCAACAAAAGGAAGAATTTGGTCAGGACAAGGTGTAAATCCATAGGGAAGGTATGTAAAGTTATCATTGATAGTGGTAGTATCGATAATTTAGTTTTAGAAGAGATGGTAACCAAGTTGAATTTTAAGATGTTGAAACATCCAAATCCCTACAAGATAGCATGGATTCAAGATGAACATAAGATATTGGTAAGTGAGCAATGTTTGATGAAATTTCATATAGGGTCATAAAATGATGAAGTGTTGTGTGATGTTATGCCCATGGATGCATGCCATTTATTATTAGGAAGACCATGGAAATATGATAGGAAATCAATTCATGATGGAAGGAATAATACCTATACTATGACTACAAATGGAAAGAGACATATATTGATAATTTGGGAGAAGAGGACAAAAGAAAAGTTTGTGAAACTTCCAGAATATGTTTGGTAGATGGAAGGAATATTTTGGAAAGAATGAGGCATGAGAACATGTGTTTTATATTGATTCCAAATAAGTGTAGTAATCAGGAGATAGAGAATTCTACTACAAAGGATGAAGATCCACTATAGATAGAAGTAGCAAAAATTTTGACCGAACATTAGGATATCATATCAAAGAATGTACCAGATGGATTACCACTAGTTTGAAGCTTCAATAATCACATATAAATAATACTTGGAACATTTTTTCCAAACAAAGTGGTACATAGGATGACACCAATAGAAAATGCAGAGTTAAACAAAAAAAATTACAAGAATTTTTGAAGGGATTGATTAGAGAGAGCTTAAGCCCATGTGTGGTAACTACTATACTAGTACCAAAGAAAGATGGAGAATAGAGGATGTGTACATAATCAAGACCAATCAATAGGATCACTATTAGGTATAGATTCCCATTGCCAAGGATGGGTGACATTATGGACTATTTGAGTGGAGAAAAGTATTTCACAAAGATAAGAGTGGATATCATCAAATTAGAATTAGAGAAGGGGATGAATAGAAGACTACATTTAAGACTAATGAAGGGTTGTATGAGTGGTAATTGATGCCTTTTGGATTGACCGATGCACCTAGCAGCTTTAGAGGTTGATGAACGAAATACTGAAGCAATTCTTGGGTAAGTTTGTTATTGTTTATTTGGATGATATTCTAATTTTTAGTAAGACTAGATAAGATTATTTTTCTAACATCAAACAAGTATTATAGAGGTTGAGAGAAGAGAAGTTGTTGATAAATATCAAGAAGTGTAGATTTATGAAGAAAGAGTTGGTGTACTTGGGTTTTGTCATTTTTTATGAAGGATTAAAGATGGACCTTGAGAAGATTAGAGTAATTATTGAGTGTCCTACACTAGTGAACATTGGGGAGGTAAGATCATTTCATGGATTGACAAGTTTCTACCATAAATTCATAAGGAGATTTAGTAGCATTTGCACACCCATGATAAAAATAATGAGAGGAGATAGGAAATATTTTAAGTCGACATCTGGAGCAAAAAGAAGTTTTGAATTGCTAAAGTGAAAGGTGATAGAGTAACCAATGTTAGCATTACCTAATTTTGATAAAGTATTTCAAGTTAATTGTGATGCCAGTGGAAATACAATAGGAGCAATGTGTTGAACACTTGGAATTCTAAGAGGGGGGTGAATTGATATTCTATTAAACCATTCAGACATTATCCATCCAATTACTAAATGAAATTCAATTAATATAAGCAAAGAAAGAATGAAACATCCACAACATCACATAACACATGAACACTAGGATTTTTACATGAAAAACCCAAAATGGGAAAAACCACAGTGAGTGTTAGCTCATAATATATTATATCTGGATATTAGTATATTACAAAAATTCTCATTGTAGATGGACTCACTTCCCACAAAGAATAAGATAGAAGATATAAGGGGTGTCTCACATCCTATTGAACTATTACAACTGCATCTACAATATGCTAGATTATAGTTCCAATGAAGTACAAAAACAATATTTGTATTGATCAAGATCAATGCTCTGCTCTGCTCTAAATTCACATAATTCACACAACTCTAATCACATTTACATCACACACATGTAGGTGGAACACCATACATGTCATCTATCACTTATCACTCACATCTCTTCACAAAACACTGGAATCAATCTCCTATATATCTATCCACATCAAGTGCAACAATAATTAGGTTGGCCTAATTGGAAGTCACACACAAAATTGAACTTGTCATCCTCAAAAATTTCATCTAACTTTTGTGTCTTAATTCAAAATTTAATTCACCTCAAGATAGGTTAGGATGGACCCAATACAGGTCCTACATAGGATTACAAAGCATATTAATCCTTCACAAAACACCAACTGTGTTAGGTCGGCCCCAAATAAGATCTAAACACAAAAACCTTCATTTGTTTACACATGGAACTAAAAACTTGATCCTATTTGGAATTCTTACTCAATTGACATTTGAAAACTTATCTTCAACACCACATTGCAAAATATTCATCAGCAAAGGAATCTCCCACATTGACACTCTGTGCTGGAAATAACTGCAATATATAGAACTAATCTATGTCATTCATATCTTCTAGAATACTTTACCAAACAAAAAAATATCTTGGATTTGGATGCATATGATTTTCACCAAGTTACTATTAGAACCAAAGAGTGATATCTCTATTTGTGGTGGAGTACAGACCCAAAAACTAATGCACTGAACCATTGTATTGGCAAGTTTGATACTTACGAAAATTTATGAGTAGCTATACTTTCTAGACCAACTTATCTTATACAACTATCTTCAAAAACACTTCTAAATCATACTAGGATGACCCACAACAATGTTGACATCAATGAAAACAATGGATCATGCAATATTTACATACCATGCTCATGTTTCCGAAAAGAATCATCTTCCAAAAATCTCCCCTTTTGTCATTGGCACAACTTCTTTTCAATTTTTTTTTAGATATTCTCCAAAACAATTCTCTCCCACTTACACATATCTTTCTCTCCTAAAATTCATCTAGTATCTCTCCCCCTTTTACATCAATGGAAATGGGTGTACTGGTACCAATAGTTTGTATATCCCCCTTAGACGTATGTACAAACAAAAATAACTAAATGAATATACTAAATCTACCTCAAAAAGTTAACCCAAAACTTCTATACCATCTACATATTTACAAAAGAATCTCGAAACTTGAAAATTTTGAAAAATGAATGGGAATATAAACTATCAACCCAAAGATTTTGACCTGTGAAGCTTTTGTAAAATAATTTGCCAAACAGATTTTCCTTCTTCCCATTCTTTCTTTGTTGTTGCAAGCTGTCATAAGGGGGGAAAATAGCATAGGAAAACAACAAATGAATTAAACTAAATAAATTCAAACAAAGATAAAATTCCAAACCCATACTCATTAAATGAAGTTCTAAAATAATGAAATCAACAAACAATGTAATCCTAAAAATGACATAAATTGAATCCAAAAACTTAAAACGTTACCATCCCATTTCGGAGTTGTGTTTGTATTGACATTTGGATGTCAAATTGCTTGATTCAATACAAAGTCTCCATTGTTATTGTTGAAAAAGCTTCAAATTGTGATAATAGTGACTAGAATGTGATAATAAATATTAATATGCTCAATAGATAATTGCTCAATGAATTGCTGTGAAGATTCTAGATGATTTGTGAGAAGGTAGAAGATTTATTTATATATTTCTTGTTTTTAGATGAATGATTGAGATGCAACAATGTAAAATCATGATCAACAGTTAAGAACCATTGAGAGGAAATAGATTTCTCAGTTAGCTTCTATGATTGATCCAATTAAGGATTTTAATTGCAAAATTAGAGGATTTAGATTGCATAATCTATGGGATTGAAGAAATAAAGCTAAGTGGTTAGTGGAATTGAAGAATAGGTGAGTTAGTCAACTGTTTAGAGTGAGAAATTAGTAGTTTTGATTTGCTCAATCACAAGGAGGGTGAGGATAATTAATTAATATTTTGAGTTGAACGTGCAAGTCATGTTTTACTTTAACAAATAAAGTTGTATTTGTTCATTGACATTGTTGAATGATGTTGAATAATTGATTTAATTATTCAAGTTTTAGAGAAGGGAAAGGGATGTGTTTTAAATTATTAATGATAATAATTTATTTGATTTAGAGGAGTAGGGTATATTAGCGACATAATTAAATAACTTGTGTTTATTTAATTAATTAGGAGGAATAAAGTTAGATTAATGATGAAATAGTGAATTAATTAAATAATTAAAGATTATTTGATTAATAGAGGAAAATAGGGTTTAATGATGTAAATGATGTGAAATGTAATTAGATTAATGAAAATGATGTTGATAATGAAAAAATTTCATTCAAGATGTGTGATATGCGTTAGATCATTTTACATGTTTACATTTTTCCCCTCTTTAAGAAAAAGTATTGGTTGTTTTGTTTCAAAGAATTTGATGTTAAGATCAAGATTTGAAAATTTTTCTATGCCCCACTATACCCTAACAGTCCGCAGAAAGATAGTATGATGTTGGGCTACCCCCTTGAGACATTGGCTGAAAAGATTATTTTTCGGGTTAGGCTCACGATAGTGTTTCATTCTAGTTCAAATATGTAGAGGGTGAAAAATTAGGCTATAGGTCCCTCGTTTAGGGTTTAGATGTTCTAGGGTGCTCCTAATTTTAACCTAGGAGGATTTCCAAGGTAAAAAATTAGGGTTTGGGAGGGTAAAATATGAATTTAGGGTTCATTTTTCCTCATGTGCACTCTTTGCTTTTATTGAATTCTTGCCTCTGGGGATCTTGCTTTTACGATTGTCGAGTCACAATGCAAAGGATTTTAGCTGCCCCACAGTGTGTAGAGGTTGTTCATGACTTTGAGAGGCCAACTAGTGTTGGCATTGTGTTATGTAGCTCTTCCTTTCCTATTTTTGGAATTTTATTTTTGTGTAATTAATGCTAGAAAACCTTTCTAATGGTAGCAGCAATTTCATGATTTTGCCACTTTTGTCTCGATTTTATCACTTTTATACTTTTTTTGTTTTTACCACTTTTTTTTTTCTCGACTGCTTTCATTTTTCTTGTTCGCTATCATTTAAAATGTTTGCTATTGTTTTTCTCTTTATAAAATGAACGCTTTTGTAAATTTTGTGAATTATATCATGAAATCTGTTTGCTTTTGTCAATTTTGCCACTATGGTTTAAAATAACTACTATTGTCAAAAATAGGACCACTATCTTTTAAGATGTTCGCTATTGTTAATAACATAGCTACTATTGTTTAAAATGCTTGCTATTGTCACTATTATCAAAATTACATGATTTGGCTAGTTTGTTTGTAGTATTAGGTTCACAATTTGATTTTCTAGCAAATTCTTAACATTGTGGGTTGAATGTTTGTAGGAAGTTCTAAAATAGTTGTATTCAAGAGATCAACAACCACGATAGCTATTTGACCTACTTACTAGCTTTTTTGAGGTCGAGAGAGACTTTCTGGATGTGGTAGGTATGTGTCATATATGTTACATGCTTGAGATATGATGCCATAGGGCCATGATTACTGCCCTTGTAGAGAGATGGTATTCAGAGTCATCATCCTTCCACCTAATGACTAGCGAGGTGACCATTACACTAGAGGATGTATGGAGGATTCTTTGCATCCCTATTCATAGTGATCTTGTGACTTACGATGTTAGGTAGGGTACTTTGGCCATGCAATGTGTACTTGGAATTCGATGACTTCATGTGGTGAACTCGAAGGTAGACTTGTCTCCATTTGTTGATAGTGCAAATCCAATATTAATGGTCTTAGCATGCTTGATCATGGGGCTCATGGTGCCCGATCGTAGAGGTAGACATTTGTCTATTGGTTGGGGCATTTGCATTGAGCAAATGATGGAGCACAATATGAGATATGTGTGGGGCCTATGTATTTTGGCACACCAATATAGAGACATCCATGCGGTTTCCTATCGTGGAGGTAGTTCTATCTTCCCTGGCATGAAACTGTTGCACGCATGGGCTTGGGAGCATATCTGAATGACGAGGCCAGATGGCATTATGGATTGAGATTTGGAGGATCCATACTCTTATAGATATTCAGATTTCATGCATTACACCTAGCCTAGTTGGTTACCCTATTGGCAAGGTGATTTTAATGATATTCATGTGTTTTTTGGGAGGCCATTTCTAGACTATGAGGCCTGCCATGATGATATGGAGCAGATTCCATATTGTCGTCACACAGGGTGGTTGATAGGGAGGGTGGATTCTCTTCTTGAGTGTTACTTTCTTGATCGGGTTCTTCGATAGTTTGGAGAGCATCAAACATGCTTCAGAGATGGTTATCATGGACATTTCAGGAGGACGTCTCAAGAGGTTAGGGTGAGGGGGCCATAAAACTCCGCTACTGCTATTATGCCTGAGTTCAGATGACTTTCCCCATTTGGATGGGGATGGGAAATGGGTTTAGCTAATCTAGGGACTACCTGAGACTATGATTAGTGGTGGGATCACCGTGTTCCTCTTCATTTTATAGATCCTGTTGGCATCAGGCTAGTTATAGGATAGGGGCAGAGAAGAGCTGGTGTGACTGGTTAGAGAGGTGAGTGAAACTAGCTTAGGATCACAATAGAGCAGCTAGATAGAGCAGGGTGTGATGGGTAGTAGGTTCAACATGATGAACAACAACCTGATACGATGCAACAAGATCAATAGGTACCATAGGGTCCACCTCCACATATGGATGCAATAGAAGTAGCCAAGATAGCCCAGCTGACTATAGATAGAGATGCTCGAGTCATTGAGAGGGACACAAAGATTGCACAAAGGTAGGTTGTCAAGGGTCAGGTTTCCATTCTTATCGTAGAGCAAGATGGATTTCTTCAGGAGAGAGATGCCCTCAGGTAGGAGCTAGTTGTAGAGTGTCAGCAGAGATTGAGAGCTAAGATATCATTAGCTTCCTCCATTCCCCTTGCTTAGTACCAAGTTGAGCAAGACCAACTATTGTAGAGATGTACATATTATCAAACTTTATATGAGGCCTTTGTGCTAAGGGCTTAGAGACAGCCTCATTTTGGAGATATGAACACACAGATAGGTGTAGAGTCTGGGGGATAGTTTGTGAGGCAACCTCATTAGTCTCCAATTATATTCCACAACCCTCTCCTCACTAGAGCCATTAGCAACACGGATATCCTCCACGAGATGACTAGCAAGGCTGAGTTGTACTTGATCTTATATGGTGTTTATTGTTATAGAGATTTTATGTAGAAATGATATTTTGTATATATATTCATCGGCCTAGTTGAGGCCTTGTATATATGTATTATATATATATATATATTGATATCACACATGTTACTTGATGATGTATTTGACATTATCATTTTTGATGATATATGAGATATACCATGGTTCGATTCAACTTTATTATGTGTTTATAAGATGATTATGGATAATGATTTATACATGCTCATGTTTTTGTACTTTTCTGATGTATGCATATGAAATGGATGGATGTATGATTTATATAAGTATGCAATGTATGATATATAATGCATATGATTGATGATGATATATTATGGATGATGATATATTATATATATGATAGATAATGATATATACTAATGATTTTTTGGATGCAAGATGCATGTGGTACTAATGATATTGTGATGCAATATGGAGCTGTTAGTTTAGAAGAAATGTTAGTTTGATATGGAGATGGATAGAAATTTGATGTTGTTAGTTACTAATGAGTTTTTCTTTTTCTTTTATAGAGGCTTCGTATCTTTAGCAACCCTTATTGATGTAGCAAAAAGACACAATGCACTAAGGTATTAATAACCAAGGTGGCTTTGTATCTATTGCATGAACCTTTTCTCTGCAAACAAAGAATATTCTTGCTCATACCACACATATAGAAACTCTGTTAGAGTGTATGGTTGAGTTGTGTCAAAAAATTCCCAACCAATTACACAGAGAGGTATGGAGTACCTAACATGTAACTGCTACATGATTTTCCTCAAAGCAATTTCCACACATAGAACAAATCAAGTATTCGGCATGGTAGTATCACAAAAACATCTAGCAAATAGAATAAAATAGAAATTGACAATCGATATTTCCATTCCTTCCTCTCTAAATCCTTAATGGACATCCTTGAGAGATCCTAGGAATATGATATTAAGATAAAAAAGATAAGACCATAAAAAGATAAATAATGTGGTATCACTTGTCATGGCTATTTAATGTTTCAAGATGTTATCCATTAGTGATGTCTATTGTAAGAATGTTTTATCCGTTACGACATACGTTAGGATGTTGATGAATTATCGATAGGTGGGTAGTTAATACTTAGGTATTGTTATAGTCTGATAGTGATCTAGACATTTCAATTTTTACTTTGGAAGTTTTGATTTTGATGTTTTCTTTTTTTGTAGATTTCTTTGTCAAAGGTTGAAGGTGATGATTGTTTATTATAAATGGAAAGTTTATTATGGATACATGACAATGGGGAGAGGACCTTTTTGAGATTTTTGATTTATTTGATGTTGTTTTTATTATTTTCGAGAAATTTGGAAACAAATAGGGGAACCTAAAGGGACTAACCTAGTGCTTTAGGGGCTAATCAGAGATTAGTATATCCTACATGACGAATGTAGAGATGTCATAGTTTGACTACATTGACTGACACTATTTTGGAGTTTTCTATATTTCAATAATGTTTTGAATTTTGATAAGATATTTAAATGTTTTCTTTTTTTTTGGGGGGGACTAATCTAGGGCCTCGAGGACTCATCAGTGATGGCCTTGCCTACATTATACATAGAGAGGCTTGTAGTTTGCTTGTTTGATAAGAGTATGCTTTTGAATTTTCTAAATTTTTGAATGTTTTTTTATTTTTGATTAAGTTTAAAGATCATGACAGACACCTAAGGGGATTGACCTAAGGCCTTGGGGGATGATCATAGATTAGCCTTTCCTACTTTATACACACAAAGACCACGTAGTTCAACTAGTGTTGACTCAAAGCATAAAAATGTTTATGGGATTTTGATGTTTTTGACGTCGTTTTTTATTATGTTTTTTTTCTAGATGTTTTTTTAATTTTGATAGTTTCTTACCATGATGGAATGTACAAGGATCCAATATTCTACCAATTTTAGTAATTTACCCCCAGTTTGGGACAAGATTACGTTTTATTAGGGGAGACAGATTTTGATGGTGTAACAAGGTTCAACACTTGATCGGTCATCAAGCCATGGTTGGTTGCACATTTTATTATGAGACGTATGGGGTGGATACTTTTAGATAGTGTTGATAGATAGAGATGCAAGCATTATTCAAAAATAGTGCCTATTTGTCAAAAATAGAGATGCAAGTATTATTCAAAAATAGTTTTTCACTACGGTACCTATCTTAGAAGCGCCACAAAAGTGGTTCTTACTAAAAGAACATTTTATTTCTCTTTACTATTTTTCTTGCTTTTTAATTTTTTTAATTTTTTCTCTTTTTTTCTTGGGATATTCTGAAGCATTCAAGTATAAATATTTTTGATATGGCTATTATTCAGAGGTTCGACTAAAGGTTCTCCTTCAGGAGTAGCCAACTGATATGCTCCTAATCCATAGCTTGTTGTTACGATGAAATGACCTAACTAGTTTGGTTCAAACTTCCCCTTCCCATCTTGATTTAGTTGGATCTTTTGATTATTTTTCAACACTAGGTGACCAACTTGAAAGTTTTTGTTCTTGATATTTTTTTTGTAGTTTTGTTTGAGCCAATTATAATAAACCTAAAGTTCATTTAACACTCTCAAATTCCTTTCATCTAGGAGTTCCAACTCATTCAATTTGGACACCCAATATTCCTCATTGTTGACCATGCCTTTCAAGGATACTCACAGTGAGGGGATTTCAAATTCAATAGGTAGAATTGCTTCAGATCCATAGACCAAGGAAAAAGGTGTGGCACACGTAGGTGTTCAGATGTTGGTTCGGTAAACCCATAAGGATAGATTTAGCTATAAATTCCAATCACAGTCAACATCATTAACACTCTTTTTGAATATTTTTAGAATGGTTTTATTGGACACTTTAGCCTGACCACTTCCTTGGGGATAGTATGGCGTTTAGAATTTGATGTTGGATAGAAAAAAATGAAAAAAAATCATAGAAATATTGGTTCTTGAATGGGGTTCTGTTATATTTTATGATAGTTTTGGGAATTCCATAGTGACAAATCAAATAATTCAAGATGAACTTGGATATTTTCTTTCCCGTGAAGAAAGTTAATGGAATTTTTCCTATCCACTTTGTGAAGTATTCAGTTGCGATGATAATGAAATTATTCCAATTGGATGAAGTGGGAGAGATCTTCCCTATCAAGTCTAATTCCCACTGCAAGAAAGGCCATGGTGTTGTTATAGGTCATAGCTCTTGTGTTGGTGCATGAACAAGATCATTGTGTTGTTGACATTGGTGACATTTTCTTGAGAAAAGGATGGATTCTTGTTCCATTGAGGGCCAATAATACCATGTTCTCAACAATTTTTGTACTAGATTAGGTCCACTAGAGTGAGACCCATAAATACCTTCATGCACTTCTTGTAAAGAAATTTGTGCTTCTTCCACATTAAGACATTGAAGCAATGTTCTATCTAGAACTTGTTTATATAGGGTATCTCTTAAGATGGTGAATCGGTAAGTTCTATGGAAAAAGGTTTTCTTTTTGTTTTTCATTAAGTTAGGGGGTATGATACCATGTTTGATATAGGAAAAAATATCTTAGTAACATGGTGAGTTAGGACCAACAACATTACAAACGAGTTCTAATTCTGGGATATCAAATGTCAGTATAAATAGTTGCTCCATGAGGAATTCATATTTGGGAATGTTTTGTGGAATGTTGAGGAGTGAACCTATTGTTTCCATAGTTTTAGCTGCTCTATTGTTGATTATAGGAACTTGTTCAAAGGTGATGACAAAAAAGAACTGCTTGAAACTATCCATCATTCTTTTATATGGAATTAGCTTTTCATCCTTTGTTTGATATTCATCATTTACCTATCTTATTACCATTTGAGATTCTCCATAGACCTGTAGTTCTTTTATCCTCCATTCTACAACCATCTTCAATCCAATGATGAGTGCTTCATATTCAAAAATGTTGTCGGTGCATGGAAAGGCAATCCTATAAGCCTTGGGTATACTATCTCCCTATGGTGTGAGAAATAGGATACCAGCTCTTGAGTTGTGTTGAGTGTGGGACCCGTCAAAGTACAAGGTACAATGGCTAGACTAATCAATTATAAGTATGCTTTCATCTAGAAATTCTTTTATTAGAGGTTGATGATCTTCCATCGATGCATCTGCTAATTGATCTACTTACATGATTTTTCCTTGTATATCTTTTTTCTCAATGTACTCTATGTCAAACTAATTAAGTATCATTACCCACTTAGTGATCCTCCCTTTTAGAGCTACCTTTGTTAATAAATACTTTAAGGGACCTACTTTTGATATTAGCTTTACTTTTCTATTTAATATGTAGTGTCTCAGTTTATGTGCTACAAAGACCACATATAGACATGCTCTTTCTATGGGTGAATAGTTCAATTCATAGCCCACTAGTGTTCAACTGATATAATATATTGCTCATTCCTTGTTATTTTCATCCAGTTGCGCTAACAGAGTTCCTAAAGCTATCGATGTTGTAGATACATGAAGGATCATTTCCTTGTCTTGAATTAAGGAATCAATACTGGTGGAGCAAGTACTCCTTGACCTATTGGAAGGATTGATCACATCTTCCATGCCATTTGAATGTTATTTCCTTGTGTAGTAAATGGGTGAATGGATGAAACTTGTTTTCCAACTATGCGATAAACCACCTGATGGATTATAGTTTACCTTGTAGAATTCTCAGTTGTTTTAGTATTTTTGGAGGAGGCATTTCTAATATAGCTTTTACCTTTGTTGGATCTACCTCAATGCCTCTTCTTGATACTATGTAACTGAATAGTTTTCTAGAAGTCATGCTGAACACATACTTCTTTGGGTTGAGATACAAGTTGTATTCCTCTAGCCTATTGAATACCTTTGCTAGGTTAGCCAAATGATCTTCTCTCTTGATGGATTTTTCTGATATGTCATCCACATAATCCTTCATAGTGATATACAACATATCATAGAAAATGGTGGTCATTGCTTGTTGGTAGGTTGCCCTTACATTCTTTAGACCGAATAGCATGATGTTTCAGTAGAAGGTTCCCCATGCACAAGTGAAATTTGTTTTATGTTAGTCGTCAAGGTAGATCTTTATTTGATTGTAGCTAGAGAATACATCCATTAATGAGAGCATTTCATGTCCCACATTTAGGTCTACAATCATGTCAATGTTGGGTACAGGGAAGTCATCCTTCTAGCATTCCTTTTTGATATCCCTAAAGTTGGTGTATATTATTCTTCCCCTAGTGGGTTTCAACACTAGTACAAGGTTAGATACCCACTCTGAATAGTCAATGGGTCTAATGAATACCACATCTAAAAGTTTCTGAAGTTCTACTTTAACCAAGAGTGTTATATGTGGGTGCATTTTGTGTAGCTTTTGTTTGAAAGGTTTTTCCCAAGGGAACACTGTTAGGTGATGTACTAGATGGCGGGATCCAGCCCTAGAATGTTTGCATATGTCCATGAAAAGTTATTTTTTCACTCATTAGTAAATGTTGAGAAGTTTATCTTTTCCTCAAGATCTAGTGATGCTATGTGATATGTTATTTTTGGTATTTTGGCTATGCCCACATTGATAGGTTCATAATCCTCAACTAAGAGTGTTTATTTCTCTTTATATTATGTGGTAGTGATATTGAATCCTCCATCTTTGAGTGCCTCAAAGAGGTTTTCACCCTTATATGTGCCCTTTTTTTTCTCTTCTCTTGACCCAATAGGGGACCTCTTTTTTATTTTTAAATTTTTTGGTTTAATTTTGCGATTGGAAGATGCAATCTCCCCTCCAAAATATGCTCCTTGATCTAGCTCCATTATAAAACTTGCTTGATGATCTCCTTGTGGTATATTGGTTTGAATTCCCATGAACTTTTCAATTACCTCATCATTTTGGAATGTGTCCAAAATCAGTGTACGATGTTTTTGGTCCTAATCTATCAATTGTGGATAATGTAAGGATATTTTTTCATTGGTATCAACAAAGCTTATGGAGGTGGTAGCCAAGGTAGGGACATCAGTTTATTAAGGATCCATAAGGTATCTAGGTTATACTCACTAGAGTCACAAGAATCCTATTCGTATTTATTGAAATTCATTTCAATATGGTCATCATCAGATGTAGGTTCAACAGTGATGGTATTTACATTGAGGTTTTCAAACATGTTTTGGATATATAGGTAGTCATCTAGATGTTCACAATTATCCAATGTCTCAACCATGGTAGAAGTAGCTCCTTCCTCATAAGAGGTTCTTTCAGTATTTGGGGTAATCATGTTAGATGAACCATATCCTAGTCCAAGATTCTTTGGGCGCTTTTCCATGATAACTGGTTCTCTTCTACCTTGTCTAGTGAACCTCATTCTTTTGGCTATCTGATATCCTTTTCTGCTCTAATCAATAGGAAGGGGAGGTATTCATGTCTCCCATCCTTCTTCTTTATAGATCCACGAAGATAGGTCTTCTTCACATACTTCCTCATCTTGCATGTCTCCCCATTTGGTAAAAATTGTGGGTTTGACCATCATTTTTACAACTTGAACATGTGTGATCTCTTTTGATCCTCCGTAAGTCTTAGGTGTTGGGGGTAGCATTCCAATGCAAAAGTATTGGTTGAAATGGTACTCCTCACAGCCCTTGTCAAGGACTTGGATCTTAAGATCAGATTTTTGGGGTTCATTTGATGGAGATGTAGTGGAGGATGAAGATAGTGATGATGGGTCAATGTATGAGAACGAGTGGAATGATATATCATTGTTGGCTATTTGTAGAATATTTTTATACTTCTCCACTTTAGCACAGTAATGAAAAGGTTTGGGATCAACATATATAGTAATTTCCTTATTTTCATAAGGAAATTTTAGGCACTGATGAAATGTGGAAGGGATTGCTTGTAAGGTGTATATCCATGGTTGTCCCAATAAAAGGTTGTATGGTAGCTCAAGATCTAGTACTTGACATACAGTCTCTACTATTCTTGGTCCATTTTTTGTAGGAAGTCTTATTGTTCCTTCTAAATTTCACTCCATCTCATCATAAGCATTGATGGTGATGCTCTTGTTTTTATCATTTATGTCATCAGAATACCCTAGTTGTTTCACTAATTTTAAGTTACAAATGTTTAATCCTACACCATTATCTATCAGTACTCTCTTGAATTTATGTTTGTCGACATAAACTTCTAAATAGAGAGCTTGATCATGGAAAGAGTGTTGTGGAAGTTTTTAATCATAAAAGACTAAATAATGGGTGAAGGTGATATTTCCAACCATGTCTTGAAATTGATCAGTATTGAGGTCATTAGGGACTGAAGTTTCGACAAGATTTTTTTCTAGGATTTCTTTATGGGCTGGCAACAACTTCAACAACTCAAGGATGGAGATTAAGGCAAGAGTTTTCATTAGTTGTTCCACAATGTTGTAGTCAGTTGATGGCTTACTTGTGGTTTTTACTAGGGGCGGGGCTCCTTGGATTGTAACTCTCCCTCTTCGAGTAGTTACGTTACACATAGGATCTCTGCCTAGTATGGTTACAACCTAGATGTTATGATTGTTATGAGAGATATTTCCTATAAGTTCATCATAGGTGAAGTTGGCCTTATGGTAATCTTGTTCTTTTCCTTTGTTGTTTCACCTAGAATGGTTAGGGATTGGATCCTTGTAGAACTTTAGGTCTTTATTTCCAAGCTGATGTTCTATGTCAACCTCTCCCTTTTCGATTAAATCTTGCATGATGTTCTTGAGCCTCATGCAAATGTTGGTGGTATGCCCCTTGATTTTGTAAAATTCATATTGGTCGTTCTTGTTATACCAAGGGGGTTTGAAGTTAGGCTCTTCATAGTTTGTTCTGTCATCAATCTTGATGAGGTTATTTTGGACTAGTTTGTGCATAATCACCTCAAGGGATTATCACAATGGAGTAAAATTTCTTTGTAGTTGGTCATATTGTCATGGTGGCCTCCTTTCGCTATCATGTCCTTGATTTTGCTATTGGTTGTTGAGTTGGTTGTTCTAAGGATAACTGAGTTGGTTGTTCTATTGATAATTGGGTTGGTTGTTCTATGGATTTTTTGGAGCATAGCCTTGCTATGCTATTTGAACATGATTTTGTGGCACATTGGGAGTTTGTACATTGCATACAAACTTAGCATCAACTACTCTACCATGGGTTACATTTTTTGTTTTTATCCCATATCTTGGGTTTGTCATTTGAAGTAGAAGGTTGATCTTTGGTGTTGTAAATTTTGATTACTCCCCTTGCAATGAGGGCTCTTTCGATGAGTATACCCTTTTCAATAGTTTCTTCAAAATTTCTTGGGCATAACACAGAGAGTTGGTAATTGATATTTGCATGTATGTTGGAGATAAAGATATCAACAAGTTGTTTCTCTAGAATGGACCATTTACATTTTCTCGCTTTGTGCCTCCATATTTGTAGGTATGATGAAAATGATTCACCTTGATTTTATTTTATTTTATAGAGATCGGTGATCATAATGTCATGTTCTATGTTGTACGAGAAATGGTTGACAAATTTATCTGACAACTCATCAAATGTTCTGATACTTGGCAGTAAGTGAGAGAACTAGTCTATAGTGGGCTTGCTGAGAATTCATGGAAAAATCCTCATTAAGTAGGTATCATTTCATTGTAGATCCATGCAAGATACTGAAAATTCATGCATGTTCTCTACTGGATATCCTTTCCCCCTATACTTGTAAAATTTCTATATTTCAAATCCTTTGAGGCAAGGTACCATGGATAAGTTTTGATCGAAAGGATATGGATAAATATCTTATAGAGCATAGCTCTTTTTTGGCTTTCCACTTTGTATGTCAGATATTCTTTGATTGAGTTTTTGTAGTTGTAAATTTATGTCATTGTTTGGTGTGTTTTCTTGAGGATTTTTTGCACTATAGCTTTGTTGTCCCATGACATTTTCTTGGTTGTAAATGGGATATTGTGTAGTTATGGGACCTTGAGGACCATGTTGTGTATAAGGTAGGTTGGGTCCTTGTTGTGAGTTGGAGGTAGGGTGAGTCTATTATATACCTTGATATTGTTGTTGAGGTACCCATAGGTATTGATTGTGTTGTCCTCCTCGATTTTGATTTTGGGGGATACCATTGTACTGTGTTTGAGGTATACCTTGGTATTTTTTTTGTGGTATGCTTTGTTTTGGTTGTTGAGGGATACCTTGATGACACGTACCTTTTTAGTTTTTTTTTTGGGGTACATTATGTTGTTGGGGATTTTATTGAAGGGTACCTTGATAGTTCGTTTTTGGTACACCTTGTTGTTGTGAATGTTATGGAAGAGTACCTTGGTATTGCGTTGATGGTACACCTTGTTGTTGTGGATTTTTTGGAAGGGTACCTTGGTATTGCATTGATGGTACACCTTGTTGTTGTGAATGTTGTTGAAAGGTACCTAAGTATTGCATTGATGGTACACCTTGTTGTTGTGAATGTTGTTGAAGGGTATCTAGGTATTGCATTGATGGTACACCTTGTTGTTGTGAATGTTGTTGAAGGGTACCTTGGTATTGTGTTGATGGTACATCTTGTTGTTGTGGGGAATTTTGTTGAAGGGTACCTCAAGTATTGCATTGATGGTACACCTTGTTGTTGTGGGGGATTTTGTTGAAGGGTACATTGGTATTGCATTGATGGTACACCTTGTTGTTGTGGGGGATTTTTTTGAAGGGTACCTTGATATTTCATTTGGGGTACACCTTGTTGTTGTGGATTTTGTTCAATGGTACCTTGATAGTTCATTTGTGGTACACCTTGTTGTGGAATTTTTTGGGATTTCCCTTGTTGGTATTGTACATTGTTGTAAGGGTCAATATAGGATGTATGTTGTGGCATGCATTTCCCTTGTGATGGGTTTCTACCTTGTTGGTCTATTGGAAGGTTTCCCATGTTTTGCATAGTGTTGTGTTGTGGCATTCTTTGAGTTGTATTGCCTTGATATTGTTGTGATACCACTACTCTCTCAAATTGGGATGGTTGCCTAAACAATGGGTTATCCATGGGTTGCATTTGAGGTTGATCATTATTTTGTGAAAACAATGGTGGTATGTTGGGATTCATTTTCAGTTTTGGTATTTGTCTAACTACTATTTGATCTCCTAGTGGAATAAGATAGGATATTTTAAAATGTCCATATTAAAGTCTATGGGTAGTTTAGCACCACTTTGTGCTAATGTGAGGAAATATGAGTTTACATTATTCCCAAGCATCTTGTCCATAAGCTTTTGCATCTTAGGATCTTGGGAGTATTCTAATAGTTTATCATTAGTAAGTTCCTCATCACTATCATATTCTTCTATGATCATGTCCTTGGGATTTGGAAGCTGGTTTTGACTATCAATCATTTTTTGGTGTCTAAGGAGTACTTCCTCATCATTTGGTGGTTGGTTTTGTGTTGCCTTGAATTTGGGTTCTCTTTTAGGAGTTGTAAGGTCATTTGGGTTGTAACCCCGTGTTTGGGATTCCTCATTGGTGGTGTTTGTCATAGGTGTGCTTGAACTACCTTTGTTGGCTTCTATCCTTTTCTTGTGTTGAGATCTTGTGGTTGTCATAAACAAGTTCCAAGACCTTGGGAAATTTGGTGATTCCTAACTATGGAATGGAATGGTGTTTTTTTTTGGGGATTTTCTATTTTAAAAGGAATGATGAATGAATAAAATGTAAAAGAAACATTTTATACAAAGGTGTTGGTGGTTTGCTATGGATTTTGTGATGCCCAAGACCCTAAAGTATGAGTGATGTTTTGGTGGATGTTTTTGAGATGATGCTAGTTTTGGGACTCAAAGTATACAAAACTTCGACCTCTAGAGGATATGTTGATGATCTACTTGAAATAGCCTTGAGGTTGCAAGCAAATGTTAATATATTAGAAATTTAGAGTAAAGGAATAATCCAAGTTGTGTTTGATTTGTATCCTGAAACTAGGTTGATTGTTTTGATTTGCAAATGGATATGGAAATATGTAGATATGAATTGTTTTGAGGTTTGTTTTTATTTATTTTCAAAATATGGATGATTAACCAGTTTTGGATTAGTTTTTTATTTTCACTAGAAAACAAGCCAATAGCGGTAGGAATTTAGGAAAACATTGGTCAAACTTTAAGCAATAGAAGTCTTTGTTTCATGTTGTGACTGGTAAACGAGAAAATAATAGTAGTAATTTTGATAGAAGTGACCCTATTTATGATAGTAACAGTTGATTTTTCTAGGAAAACTATGGCAAGTTTATCAAAAGTGGTCTCTATTTCAATTTTCCTAACTAGAGAAACAATGAAGACAATAGCGACAACTTTATCAAAAGTGACAATGTTTCGGTCAGTAGCGACTGAAACTTAGGACAACAGTGGCCAAAACTCGGGATATAAGCACAAATTTTAGGGAAAAAGTGGCAGAAATGTCAATAGCGGCCCTATTTCTAATTTTTTCCACTTTTTTGTTTAATAGTAGTTTCGAAAAGTTTGCAATTTTGATATTTTGGCTGATTTGATTGTGTTTGAGATTTGGCAAGTGATAAAACAATCAATCAAAGAGTATAAATCTAATCGTAAATTTTTTATGATGTTGGGCCAAAATTAACCCATGTTTAAACTAGTAACAATATCGAACCATATCAAGCAATATTTATCCCTAAGGTCAAATTGGGCAATGGCAACACTTTTAGGCACAAAACTTGGAAGCTCCTTCAAAGTAAGGTAGGGACACCCTTCTAAGTGTATACACTTAAGTATTTTGAGAATGGACGGATAGGGGCCTCCAGGAATGTAAGGATGACCCAATCACCCTCTACCTAGAAAGCTACAAGTAGCAAGCTACAAGTAACTTATACAAGTTGGAGATTTCTATCTCAATTCAAGGAGTTCATATGGTGTGTTAGAACTGTAAAATTTTGAAATTTTTACATTCTATTGCATCCAAAAGTTCCAGTATTGAGTCCTCATCATAAGCATCAAAGTCCCTCTTTGTATTTTCTTGCTTGTTTTCTATCATAAAAGCTATTGAATCCATCAAGTCTTTCATTTTTCATTAAAAGACCCGAATCGGCAAGACATTGTAAAAGTCTCCCCGACCTGATTTTTTACTAATATATGTTTGTTGCAGACTATTGGCAGGACAATTTACTTGTTTCGGTGACAAAAGGAATCATTTCGGCAAAGGGGAGTCATTTTCAGAGTGAAGTCATAGCAAATACAGTGTGTTTCGCCGACCGGTGCATGTGGAAGTTTATCACTCAACATAAAGGTGTTCGGGAAAA
Source organism: Sequoia sempervirens (assembly GCA_007258455.2). Taxonomy (NCBI): domain Eukaryota; kingdom Viridiplantae; phylum Streptophyta; class Pinopsida; order Cupressales; family Cupressaceae; genus Sequoia; species Sequoia sempervirens. The sequence goes on along the minus strand of VDFB02047230.1, from coordinate 78,019,656 downwards.
TGTTTTGGCGAACTAATTTTTCTTGCCGACAGGCATCCAGAAAAAAGTATATCGGCATATGTTGGGGCATCGGTGTAATGTCAGGGCGAAGACAATATGTCATACCGACTAATGCATAAAGGGGTCATTTCAGCCAGACTGATTGGTATCAGCGTGAACTCATAACAAAGTCATTTTGTCTTATCGACTGGCTTGCAAGCAATTGTCTTGGTAAGACTTGTGTGCATCGGGGAAGGTCGTAGCGAAGTGGTTATTGTTTTGTCGAACCAAGTTCAAGGATATTCAAAAGTTATTGGAGAAAAGTTATAGAGTCTTGCCGAGTTAGAACTTATGCTGATAGAGATTTGCATTGCCGGGAGAGGAACTTTTCAGTATAAGTTTCACCGAAGTATGAATATTATACTGACAGGTAATTCGGGGTGAGTTTTTCCGAATAGGAGTAATCTGGAGGAGTGATTTCGGTAAGACATTTGGTGTTGGTATAAATCTTCTCGAAGGTTCATTGTCTTGCCGAGAGTATTGTTTCATTGGTTGGGTTTATTTTTTTAGTGAGAAAACTTGGTGGACATGCCGAAATGAGAATTCATCGGTGAAAGGGTGATTTTGTCTTAACGATTGGAAAATATATTGAAGAGTATATATCGGTAAGATGCAAAGGTATCTACATAACATCTCCCCGACTTTGAGAGTCACAGCGAAGCGGGTGAAATGAAGATTGCATCGGCAAGAGTACGAATTTGTCTTGGCGACCCAGTGTAAATGAAAGACTTTCGGTGAAACAGGATGAAGTCTGTGAGAGGTCTTCCCGATATCTATAGGTTCCGGCGAAGAGCATAATGATAAAGAATTTTGGTCGGTGTGAGAACATCAATGTCTCAGTGATTGGAAAATGTTTTGAAAAATACATATCGGTATGGCACCATGAAGTTTATGTGACATCTCCCCGACTTGAAATTGTCATAGCGACATGAAAAACAGAAGCGGGAGTCATCAAGTTGGTTTCAGGTGTTGGTATGACCATAGAATGTCTTGGCGAATGGTGAAATAAATGTTGAAAAGGGATTTCGCCCCAGATTTGAAATCTTCTCATCGAAAGGACACTTGATGCGACAGTTCCAGTTTCAAAGGAGGCTTCATTCGTGCTTCATTAATGGCGCGATGGGATAAAACAGTAATGACAGTAGTGTTTTAATCAATTCCTCATTTCTGAATTGATTGCTGGTGAATTGGCATGCTAAACAAAGAACCGAGACATTTTTCAGTCTGAAAAGCTTAAGCAGAATATTGTAAGTAATTGCTCCTTTGTTATTTGCATTTTGATTTTGTAAGCTTGAAAATGGAATCTTATGGTTCTAGAAAGGGTAAGGGTAGAAAACTTGGTGAGAGTAGTCAGTCAAAGGGAAAGAAACAAAAGACTGATACAGAGCATGAAGGCATTGAACAGAGGTTGAACCAAGACCTTATTGATCAATTACCTGGTTCAGGGCCTAAAGCTAGAAGGTCCGCACAGCTTAGGGCAGAGGTTGATAAATTAGATGATAAATGCAAGTTCATAGGTGATGTATGGACTGTTGTAAGAGGGTATGAGCTTTTCAATTTCCATTATCATAGGAGGAATCATTTTGAGCCAGTCTGTAATCCATGGAAGTTAAATGTAGGGAAATTGGTGTGCCCTAACGTATTTGTTAATGCTGAATTGGTAAAATTGCTTGCTGATAATTATGATCCAAAGCATAAAGCAATATGTGATCCTTCTGGAAAACCACAGATACATGTGTCAAAAGAAGGAATTGGTGAGGTTTTCAAATTGGAAGGGTTTTGTAATGAGGAAATCAATTGTGAAGAGTTGCAGAAGGAATTTTCCAGAATGGATACAAGTTACAAGGGTTGGAGGTTACCAATTCATAGGGTTAAATAGGGTAACAAGCCAGAACCTCTAGAAGATAGTGAAGGACCTCCCTATCATGTAGATTTGTTTGAACCCTATATGAAGTACACATATTTTTCAATGTGTCAAGTATTAGGGATGGATGCCCCTGAATTCATGTCAATGGTGCCAATGATTATCACAGCAGATATTCAATATCACAATTCCAGGCCATTTGATTATGCTTCATATATTTCTAAGGAGCTTGATTTAGGATTGATGGCTATAAAGAGTGGAGCTTCTATTGTTCATCTCAGAAATTATTCTTTGTTGATGCACATGGTGCTATATTTCAGACAAGAGCTAGGGGTATGGCCTCCAGAAATGAGAATCTCTCAGATTGGTAAGGAGGGTGAAGCATTGCCTGTTCAGTTGTGGACTGCCATTTGGGACAGTAGGTTTGCTAGTTCTAGTTTCATTCATTTTGAGGAATATTTTGTAAAAACATTGTATAAATTGTATCATTATCCTTGTAACTATTCATTGACTGATGAGATCAAAAGATTCCTTCAGCCTAAAGACTTCAATGGGCCAATTGACCATAATTGGGGAGAGTGGTATTGTTTAGAGGGAGCTACAGTAATCAGAGTGTATGGATTTGAAGATGCTCCTTTCATTCTGCCAAGGACAATTCCAAACAGGCTTGCATATTTGGAAATTGTCAGACAAATGGATTACTGTAGTGTGATGCATTTCAGTTCTTTTGGGAAACAGGCTTTTATGCCTAGTACTTTGTGTTTTGGTGATTTCACTGTGTTGGCTAAAGAGGGATATAACTCAATCCTTGATAGATTATTGCATTATAATATGAAAAGAGGACCAACCAGGAAATACTTTGACCCTGAAGGGTATATCCATTCAGCCAAAGAGAGAATTAACTTTGGAGGGTATCAACATGTACCCTATCCTTTTGATGATATGATCAGGAATCTGGATGAAGATGAAGCATAAAGGGTAGCTGAAAGGTATAATCAAGGGCTACAAGATACTGAGTTATTGTCTTCTGGAGATGAAGAAGCACCAAGAGCTGATGTGCCATAGGGTAAAACAAAAAAGGTATCCAGAATGAGGACTCAACAATATGTCTACCCAATCAGAGAACAAAGTGTTGAAAGTGGTGATGTTGATACAAGGCACGTGGAATACAGATCATTTGTTTCAGATGATGAGTTTATACATTCCCCGGAGCTCAAGGAATTCTTGTACAAGCAGAAGGGGAAGGAAATAAGGGAGAATGTTGATGATGTTACTTCAGGAAATGAGGAACAATTGTTGGCTCAATTAAGATGTGTGGATGATGAAATGGAAAATATGACTCCTGAAATGGGGAGGAAAATGTTGGAGGATGCTGGTATCATGATATTTCCTAGTTTAGATTTGAACTCTGCATTGGTTTTTGATAGTTTCTTGAAGGGCAGTAATGCTCCTCACAAGCTTGATAAGGAAAAGGTGACAGAAGTATATACGGGCTCCAAGTATAATACTGATGAGGGATCAATGTTGATATGGGCTTTGTACCCACCCCACAGGTAATCAGTGGTACTTGATACAGAGAAGGCATTTGGTCATGTCTTGACTCTAAAAGCTGGAGAAGCTGATCCTATAGCTACTGCTGATATTGGGGTAAATATTGCAAAGTTGAATAAAGCACATATTCAATTATTGATAAAAGAAAGAGAAATGTATAAAGCAAATAATGAGAAATTGCTAAGAGAAAATGATAGACTCAAAGACTTGGTTGGTGTTTCAATGGGGATAACCAAAATGATCACTCAAGGAGAGAGCTCTCAGGCAAAAGACCACTGGGTAGGGTCAAGTGCTTATTCTCAGGGGAAGCATGATGCTATTGCTGCAATTATCAAGAAGAGGCAAGATCATTTGACATCCTGGTTGAATAAATTGTGGGGAAAATACTCTCATACTCTTGCTGCATTGAAGGAGCACACAAGGATGGATGGATGAATCATGGAGAAATTTCATGAGTTGGCTCAAAGTGATGAAGCTAGCAGTTCTGCACTTGAAGCTGCAAATCACATAATCAATCGCCATCGAAATTTCTATGATGAATTGCAAGGAGATGAATAGGGGTTAATTGCAGCTGCTAAGAAAATTGTAATTACATTTTCTGATGATAATGGGGATTTGAAAGAAGCCACCAAATGGAAAAATGAATGTGAATCAATGCTGAATGAAATCATGAAGATAGCTTCCGCAGAGGATACAACATTGGAAGAAGTGAGTAAGCAAAATGAGGAAATGGTCAAGATGGAAGTTACGATCCGGAATGCTGTTGGAGATGCGGATACGTATGAATGCCAGGATTATTTGGACCACCTCAATAAAACTCACTTATGGCTAAACAGAACCTAGTTATTCTCTATCTTTTGTTTTATAATATGTATTTTCTATTTCTGAAAGGATGCGTCCTTTCATATTCTCAATGTATAAATGTCCATTTTGTAAACAATATGTGGATAGATAGAATAGGATAGAGAATAGAAAAAATAGTGGAACGCCATGTTTCACAAGGTTGAGACTCTGATGTATGTTTTTTTTTAAGCCATGGAGATATCAATGAAAATCACCTGATTTGTTGGCGTATTCTGGTGTCAATTGTTGTGTTGTGCCTATTGAAAGAATTATTTGAGTTGTCTCTAAAATTGATGTTTCTTGGTTATTTAGATCAACATAACAAGTTTATGTCTAGTTTATCAGTACGTATTTTCCGTATCTGTGTGATTGGTTGATAGGTTCTTTCAAGGAAGGATTAAATCCTTTTGATTAATCACAGTAATCAAGGAATTTCATTTAGATCAGTAAGAACTCAATAATCACAACCTTGCATTTTTATACTGGTTATAAATAAATATCCCAAACAATTTGAATGAATTCAGAAAGAAGTCAGTTGTCTATGATTTCATTTGACTCTGTATATTATATAAGGCACTGGTCTCACCGTTTTCATCATTTAGTTTTATTCATACTTTTTGCATCTGTTAACTGAGCATATTAGGGTTTAGTTTTGAATGTTGGTATACAATATATACCAAATCCATTTTATTTTGTCCATTCCAATCTGCCATCATAGACAAATCTTGGCATGAGGAGAAAATTGATAGTCAAGCTGCTTCATTTGTTATAGGTACACCTGCCTAGGTTTAGCAGCACTTGGAGAGTAGAAGGTTTAATTGTTTCAAACCTTGTTCTGTTACCCTAAAACGTCATGGAAGCTTGGCAGCCTTTCGTGGTTCAAACCTGCATTTTGGAGAGCTAACATGGTGAGTAAAGTTCTTTAGAGTACAATGTACATCTCTTGCACTAAACTGTGTTTCCAATTAGAATATCTCAAGCAAAGGGTGGATTTCTACTATAAAGTTCTTAGTCACTACTCAGAGGACTCAATGCCTGGCTAACATCTAGCAAGCTACTTAAAGCTTTAACCACTCATACTAGGGGCTCTATATATCTAAAGGTACCTCCCCATTTTGAACATGATTGTCAACCAAGTAATCGTCAATTAGATCTTGGTGTTTAAACTTGACCAATTTCAGCCTGAGGGAAATACCACTTTGATTTGCCTTGAGTTCTCTAGTGTGGGATGTATCTCAAGGCAGGCCTGATCTAAAGGTGATGCTAAAAAATAAATGATTGTGAAACCTAAAGTGCTTTTTGTCACCCGAGATCTTCAAAAGACACAAGGGGAGAGGATACACACTTGGTTTTTCAAGCATGGTGAACACGATATACAATTCATTGTAGTTTATTTTTAAGTCCCAAAATTTGAAATGTATGAAGATATCAATTTGATTTTTAAGTACACCAATTTCAAAGCGTTTTAGACTTCAAGTAGGATATAGAAATGTGAAAATCAAAATTGATTTGTTCAATTTTAATAACTCCAAATGGAATGTTTCTAATCGTGTTGTTCATCTTAAAGAGTCAACAAATGAAAAAAAATCAATTTTAGGAGCACTAAAAATAAAGTGAGATTTTTTTTGTTCATTTTTAGAAGCACCAATTTGACATGTGAAAGTTTCATTGTTCAATTTTTAGAAGTACCAATTGAAGTGTGAAATTTTCCTTGTTCAATTTTAAGAAGTAGTAATTGAAGTGTGAAAGTTGCCTTGTTCAATTTTAAGCACCAATTGAAATGTGAAAATTGTAGGTTCAATTTTAAACACCAATTGAAATGTGAGAGTTGTGGGTTCAGTTTTAAACACCAATTGAAATGTGTCTTTAACTAAGAAATCTCTAAAACTGAATTGGACTTGGACCGTTTTCCAACTCTGCAATTAAACTGTTAGTTGTTCTCATGAAATAAATGTGTCATAATCCTACAAGGGCTACACCAACAATGTTAGAACCCCCCAAACACAATGAACAATTGAACGCTAGGGTTAGGAAAATTGAAAAAATCTAAAAAATACTTACAAATTGAAATAGAATGAAAAACAAAACAATAGCGACAATATTCAAGACAGTGGCATACTTTCTATTTGGAACAATAGTGGCGAAGTTAGGTGATAGCAGTCTAGAAAAGTGCAACCATGGGCCTGTTTAAGGCAATAGTAGTTAAAAAGTCAATAGTGTGTTTGTTTAGTACAATAGTGGTTGAAAAAAGTACAGCCGCGGTAAAAACATGGAAACAACCATGTGAAAATTCTAGAACTTCCATGTGAAAATTATCAACAACATTTTAAAAAGGAATGTAAACATTTTGGAACCTATAACTACTCAAATAAACTCAAAAAAACATTAAAGTTAAGGACCTAGGTCCCATCAAGCATGCCAAATGTTGTAAGGGGGGAAAATAGCATAGGAAAACAACAAATGAATTAAATCAAATCAAATTCAAACAAGGATTAAATTCCAAACCCATACTCACAAAATGAAGTTCTAAAATAACAAAATAAAAAAACAATGTAATCCTAAAGATAACATAAATTGAATCCAAAACCTTAAAATGTTACCATCCCATATTAGAGTTGTGTTTGTATTGACATTTGGATGTCAGATTTCTCAATTAAATACAAATCCTCCATTGTTTTCATTGAAAAAGCTTCAAAGTGTGATAATAGTGAACTATAATGTGATAATAACTCTTAATATGCTCAAAAGATAATTTCTCATCACTTTGCTATGAAGATTCGAGATGATTTGTGAGAAGGTAGAATCTTGTTTTATAGATTTCTTGTTTTGAGATGAATGATTGAGATGCAACAATGCAAAATCACGATCAATGGTTGAGAATGATTTAGAGGAAATAGATTGCTCAGTTAGCTTCTCTAATTGATCCAATTAAGGATTTTAATTGCATAATTAGAGGATTTAGATTGCATAATCTGTGGGATTGAAGAAATCAAGCTGAGTGGTTAATGGGATTAAAGAATAAATGAGTTAGTCAACTGTTTAGAGTGAGAAATCAGTGGTTGTGATTTTCTCAATCATAAAGAGGGTGAGGATAATTAATTAATTGAGTAATTAATTTATATTTTGAGTTGAACATGCAAGTCATGTTTGAATTTATAAAATAAAGTTGTATTTGTTCATCGAATTTGTTAAATGAAGTCAAATAATTGATTTAATTATTCAAGTTTTAGAGAAGGGAAAGTAATGTGTTTTAAATTATTAATAGTATTAATTTAATTGATTTAGAGGAGCAGGGTATATTAGCGATATAATTAAATAAATTGTGTTTATTTAATTAATTAGGAGGAATAAAGTTAGATTAATGATGAAATAGTGAATTAATTAAATAATTTAAGATTATTCAATTAATAGAGGAAAATAGGGTTTAATGATGTAAATGATGTGAAATGAAATTATATTAATGATAATGATGCCGATAATGAAAAATGTCACTCAGGATGTGTGATATGTATTAGGTCATTTTTACATGTCTACATAAGCATTTTGTATTGAGACTCAAGCTCAACCAAGGTTTCCTCTCCTTCTTCTGGAGTACTAGGAGTTATATTCAACTTTGAAATCTTATATGTATTAGCAAGGGAACTTGAGATAGGTAAGTGCTTCATTTTTACTAAGTCCCTTAGCTTCTCAAACTGCCTGATTGTGTCTTCCTTTTGGCTCTACAGCGTAAAGAATTTGTCATGTAAGTCCACTATAGTAGTCCAAGTTTGATCATCTGTATCTTGTACTGGATCATAAGCATTTGATGCACTAATTATTTGTGTCTCAATTGTATCCATGGAATCCTTTATGCTTTGTTTTCCATCTGACCACTTCATACAATACAAAAACAAAGTCTTTGCTTCTTCCTCACATGCTTTCACTTCAAGCATTCTTCAACTTTGTTGTGTGAAGATGCACACTTTTTTGTAATATCCAACCATTTCTTATTTTCAAGCCTTGCCTTAATTTCTGTTTATTTTTGTCCTTTTAGTCCAGAGGCATATTCCTTGAAGGAATCAATCAATAACTTGAAGTTTTCCATTGCACATAATGATGTATAATTGTTTGTTCCAAGGGTTATCTTTTGCAATGCCTTTATAGCTTCATCCATCAATTCAACACTCTTCTGATATGTTTCAATAATCTCTTTTCTTGTTGAAGTGTGAAACACATCACCTAGCTGCAACTTGTGCATGTGGGAAATTTTGTCTAAGACTACACTTCCTTGTTGCATGGGAATTATAAAAAATGAGATGAGACAACTGGTTTGAATATTACTTGCTTAGACAAGAGATTTTTTAGAGGATTATTGGAGGAAGATTCACCGGAAGGCTTAGGTAACTCCAAGTTTTCTTTATTTTCTTCATCTTTCTCGGAATCAATGTTATCCTCTTCCTCTTCTTTATCTTCTTCACTAGAGGCCCTATCCTTGTCCTCATCATCCTTTTTCTCTTCATATCCTTATTTATCTTTATCCTTCTTTCCTTGCTCATTCTCCTCATTCTTTTCTTCTTCTTCTTCTTTCCTCTCCACATCATCTTCTTTTCCTTTCTCTTATTCTTTATTCACATCATGTTTATCACCTTCACAGGTGGCTAGTTCTGTGTCTTTTGGAGGAATAGATGTTTCTAGATTGCCTTGAACATTGTTTATAGGTGGAGGAGTGGACCTATCCTATATAGTATCATGAGTAACTAGAGGAATAAAAGTGTTATCCTTAGAATTTTCCTCTTTGATCACTACCTCTTATTTTGTAACCTTTTAAACTTCATCATTTCCCTGCACTGGTTATTTTATATCAGGAGGAGCATTGTCAAGATTTTCGTTTGCATTAGTAACTCCGTCATTGATCTCATTCTCATGTTGAGCATCATTTGTGTGCATATCTCCTTCCACATTTAATTCTGGGACACTAGAATCATCATTTAATCCCTCTTCATTTTCCAAGATCAGACACAACTTCTATACAAGTTCCCCGACCTTGTCATTACACTCTTTTCAGATCATATCATGATCTTTCTGATCCATTACCATAAGTACACTTACCTTCTATTATGTCCTTAGCTCCTTGTTGTAAATGGTATCCAATGTGGCTTAGTCTGCCTCAATCAGGGGAGCACTAACTCTTTTTAGGGCTTTATCTTTCATCTTTTCATGTTCCATTATTGCATCATCTCTTCTTTATAGTAAAACAAACCAAACATCATCTGGTATATCATTTCAGATATTATACATATCAACTTCAAATACAACAATGCATTTTACTATGGCTTCAATTATTATAGCTTTATCTACCTCATCAAATTCTTTATACATTTTTGTGGTTTCCTTTAACATCTCATTTTGCATTATAATGTTGACCAGTGCTTCAAGATTTATAGGGGAGTGAGGTTTCTCAGTTTGATTCTTTTCTTTTATTGGAGGCTTCTTTGTTTCTTTCCACTTCTTTGGAGAAGCCTTCTTGGAACCCTTTCCCTTTTCCCTCTTTTGTATTTGAAATCTTCTTTTACTTTCTCAACTTCCTCCTCACTCTTTGTATCTACAATATCAATTCTCTTCCTTGTCTTGACTAGAGGGGTCTCATCCTCTTCCAAATCTTCTTCATCAGCAACATTGATGACAATTTCCTTTTGTCTTGTAGCTTTCTACTTCACTCTCCTTATAGAAATAACAGGGGTTATTGTGGTAGTTATTTTCTTTGCTTCTTCCTTGGTGGCATGAACTATTGGAGGGGTAGTTGTAGATTTCCTTTTTCTCATCAACAATAGGAAGAGATGTGGTAGTTGATCTTCCTGATCTCCTTGAGCTACCAGAGGCTTTTGTTGTACTCATATCATCTCTAGCTCTATCTATGGCATACTTAACTCTTTCCTTTGAAAGACCACTCTCTTGTGCATAAATGTCAAGCATTTTTTCCACATTCTTTCTCATCATTGGTTTCTTGAATTCCAAGTGGAATTCCATTGACTTTTCTTCATATATCCCATACCTTGGCCTATTAGGATTTTTAGGACTATTTAGCAATACCTCTATATAGCCAATACTTTTTTCCTCTAACACTTCATAACCTAGTTCTGAACCCAAATGGTCCTAGGTTCTACTACTTCCATCATACAAAATTCTATGGAGACTAGGAAAGTGATGTCATTTTTGTATCTTTTCACTACACTTCTTGGAATCCTTTATCTCTCATTCATTCTTCTTTGGAATATTGCAAAGAAGGCTACAAGTGCATCATCCTGGTCATTCATATCTCCAAAACTTCTCATATGTGTTGAAAATAACAAGACAACTGAGAGGGGGGGTGAATCGGTTGTAGCAAATTAAACCTTCAAAACCCTTAATAGTAATCAGATCCACATTCATTCATTAAACCCTTATTTTGTTAGTATAATTAAACATGAAATACAAATAAAAAAACCCAAAATCACAACACCATACACAAGAGAACACCATATTTACATGGAAAACCCAATAAAGGAAAAACCATAGTGAGGATTAGCTCACAATATAAGAAATAGAAAAACCGGTACAAAAGGGCTCACTGCCAAAATATGACACATTGTCCAAAAAGGCTCATAGCCAAGGCTCACTTCCATAGAAATAATATAAGAAGATAGAAGAATAATTTTACATAGAGAACACTTATCAATGCAAAAAGGAATCTACCACAATTGCTCACACGCTTTTGTAGTCTTGCATGAATGATTTTGGGTGCCTTTAGGTCACTGCCTTTAGGAACCCTAACATTGAAATTCATATTGATTTGCTGAAATTCACATCACACACATCACTCACATCAATCTTGCATCTATCTTACTTCTTAATTTTTCATAATCAACTCACAACAACACCATACATATGTATATCAATCTCAACCTCAAAAACCTTCTCCAATGTTGGAAACTAGCCGTTATACATACAAATTAAAAATAGGTCAGCACCTAAACATTCTCGTGGTGGATAGGAACGAAGGAAACCTATAGAAATCCTTAATTAGGACCAAATAGATCCAAACACACCTCAACACGCTTTCATAAGCTCACATATAGTGTCAAACAAAAGGTCAACCAATACCTATGCAAAACACCATAAACATTAAGTACACACTTCTTCAAATCAATTTGTAACATCTAAACAACATAATTCATTTGAACATGATCCAAAAAATCCATGAACTACTTATTATTCATCAAACACTTAATCCAAGATCGCATCATACAAATACTTCATCTTGGAACAACTGGTAAAACTTATCTACTTACCGATAAATGAAACTCACTTTGTACTACACAAAATCAAGTAGAAACTTGAATATAGAAAGATAAAAGCATTATAAACAACTTCCCAAGTCCACATAACCTAAAGCCAAAAAATAGAGAAATTTGGAGCAAATACATTTCTCCCAGGCTACAAAAAACATCATTGAAAGATTGGTTCACACACTACTAAAAATATATCACACTGTACAATGATCTAGAAACCCAAATTTTGAATATAGAAACCTCTAGCAACCTTAAATAACTTGTAAGATCCACATAGGAATACCATCAATATAGAAGAAACATGGAGCACAATACTAGAGCACACTATGAACACTTGCAAAACACACCTTATTTTGTTTATCAAATTTTCTCGAAAGGACTTGGAAACCAAGTACTAGAGACATCATCTCAGCTCATTACTTCATTCCAACTCATCTTTGGACTCTACAACAAAAATATAGCTCCATGTACTCACAACACTTCCTAAAGGTCTCAACTATACATGCACAACTTGTTTTCCTCTTTTTCACAATTTTCTCAATATCCTCGACATCTTCATCACATAGTTGACATCAATGACAACACCTTCATACTCACAACAATCTTCCCCTTTTTCATTGATGGCAACATAATATGTGAAAAGCCACCAAAGACAGTTACACAACAACTTTGAACACATTGTCCTTATTTTTTGGATTAGACAACCTACATAGCATTCCTAAACTCTCTCCCCCTTACAAGAGTCTCTCTCCCTTTGACAATAATGATTAGATAACATACACAATTTTCTCTACATTTTCACATGATTCTCTCTCCCCCTTTGACATCAATCGTAAATCATAAAAAAATTTGCGTTGTTCTCCCCCTTTGAAATTGAACCAAAATACCATCTCTGATTACCCCCCTTAGGAGTACACCGAAAAATAATCAGCAACTCAATGACAACACATGGCACTAACTACTCCCCCTGAGAGGTAGTCACCAACATTAGTCTAGAAAAGAGATAGATCGATATATCCATTGGACTGATGCATCTCTAAATGCATCTAGTTCAAGAAAGGAGGGGCAATAACCCCCAACTTCTCCTAGAGATACTCAAAAGTATCTTTAGGAAGAGCCTTAGTAAATAATTTAGCAATCTGATCCTTTGTAGGTACATACTCAAGCTTCACTTCATTCTCCATAACCTTTTATCTCAAAAAGTGATACCTGATAGATATATGCTTTGTCCTTGAATGTATCACTAGATTCTTTGAAATGTTAATTGCACTTGTATTGTCACTAAAGATAGATATAGGCTCATCATATACAACTTTGATATCCTTCAATTTCTATCTCATCCACAAAACTTGTGTACAACATAATACTACTGCAATAAACTCAACCTATGCAGTAGAAAAAGAAATTGAATCCCGCTTCTTACTCAACCATGACACCAATCTACATCCAAGAAAGAATGCACCACCACTTGTAATTTTCTTGTCATCAACACAACCAACCCAATCTACATTTGTTTAGGCACTTAATATGAAATTATTATCGTTAGGATACCACAAGCCATAATTTGGAGTGCCTCTTAAATATCTAAATATCCTCTATAATGCTGCAACATGTGTTTCTTTAGGATATTCTCAAAATCTAGCTACAAGACAAAATGCATGTCTGATATCCAGTCTAGTAGCAATCAAATACAACATTCCACCAATCATAGATCTATACTTGCTCTGATCAACCTTAGGTGAGTCATCATCTTTTCTTAGTTTACAACTAGTCACCATAGGAGTGCATACCGGTTTGGAGTCATCCATTCAAAACTGCTTCAACATATCTTTGACAAACTTAGATTGTGAAATGAAAATCCCTCTATCTATTTGATTGATTTCTAGCCCAAGAAAGAAATTCATCTCCCTAAACATTGACATTTCAAACTTTTTCTGCATTTCCTTTGCAAACTTCTTACACATACCCTCATTTCCACAAAATATAATATCATCCACATATACTATTGCTATCAAGATTTTTTCTTCTTCAATTTTAAAGGAAATATTACTATCTATGGTGCACTTACTGAATCCTTGTTGTATCAAATATCTATCCAATCTTGTATACCAAGCTTTAGAAGCTTGCTTCAATCCATATAGTTCCTTCTTCAACTTACATACCATATCTGGTTGATCTGACAACTAAAATCCTTTTAGTTGTTTCATGTAAACCTCTTTTTCCAATTCACCATTTAGAAAAGAAGACTTTACATCCATCTAATAAACCTTAAAGTCTTTATGTGTTGCAAGTGCCAAAAACATTCTAATAGCTTCCATCCTAGCCATAGGAAAAAAATTCTCCTCAAAGTCTATACCTTCCACTTGTGAGTAACCCTTACACACAAGTCTTGCCTTATTTCTTACTAATACATTCTCGTTCATCTTGTTCCTGAATACCCATTTAGTTCCAATTATGTTCTTATTTTCCATCCTAGTGACCAATTCCCAAGTCTGATTCTTCTCTATTGCATAAGTTCTTCTTCCATTGTCTTCATCCAATGTTCATCTTTACATGCTTCACTCACTATTTTAGGTTCAACTTTAGAAAGTAAACACAGATTTACCTCAACTTCAACAAATTCTCTTCTTGTCAATACACCTTTCCTTTTTTCTCCAATGATTTGATCTTTATAATTATTCTTTTACACATACTTAGGAATTTTAGGGGTCTTTTTTGGAGCTTCTTTCTCTTCATTCTGCACTTCTTTTCCATCAGCTTTTTCTTCTTCTTCTTCTCTGCAATCGGGTTCATCTGACAAATATCCATCTACTGCAATTTAATTTTGCAAGTTTTCATCAACTTTAACATTTTCACTTTCAATTATCTTTCTTAGCCTTTTGGTGTAACATATGTAAGCTTTGCTTCTAGTAGAATATCTAAGGAAGATACCTTCATCAAACCTTGCATCAAAATTTCTCAAGTTTTCTTCTCTTTTGATGTAACATTTGCTTCCAAATACTCTAAAGTACTTCATAGTAGGAATCCTTCCATACCATAGCTCATAGAGAGTCTTTGTGTTGTTAGCTTTAGCTTTAAAGTTGTTAAGTATGTAAACAATAGTATGAATAGCTTCTCTCTAGTAGACTTCTAGTAGATTTTCCTATTTCATCATAGTCCTTACAACTTCTTGAAAAATTATGTTTTTTATTGGAGGTGAATTCACCACCTTTGTCAGACCTCAAAAATTTAATTTTCAAATCCATTTCATTCTCAACCATAACTTTAAATTCCTTGAATTTATCTAATGCATCATATTTTTATCTAAGAAAAGTAACCCATGGTATTCAATAATAATCATTAATCAAAAGCATAAAGTACCTATCACCTTGTAGACTTCTCACCCTTGTAGGACCACAAAGATCTATATGCACTAATTCCAGTAGTCTGGTAGAAGATTGCTCCTTTCCCTTAAAGCTACTCCTTATTTGTTTTCCAAATTAACAACTCTTAAAAACAACATTGATAGGCTTTGTGATTCTAGGTAAATCTCTCATTGCATGAACTGAACTAATTCTTGCCAAATTATCAAAATTCTTGTGACACATCCTTTGGTGCCATAACCAACTAGCATTAATATGAGACATAAATCAATTTCCATCAACACCCTTGAGTTGATAGAATTTTTCATCTATTCTCTTACCAACAGTAATCATAGTTCCAGACCCTTTCCCAATCTCACATGTTTCATCCTTAAACACAAGATTATAATCCTTGCTACACATTTTTCCAACAATCAAAAGATTATGCATTAAACCCTTAACATAGTAAACATTCTAATGTATTATTCTTTCCATCAAAATTGATTGAACCTATTCCACAAATCTTATCTCCCAAATCATCTCCAAATTTAACTAATCCTCCATCATACTTTTCAAGTTTAAAAAACTTACTTTGGTCTCTAGTCATGTGATTAAAGAAGCCACTGTCAACAACCCAATAATTATTATCCTCTTTGACATGAAAAGTAGATACCAAAGTACCTTCAACTTTATCCTTCATCTCTAGAACACTTTCCTTCACACAACTTTCTGGGTTAGAAAGAGAAAATTCTTCTTTTATTGCCAAACATAAACATTCATTATCATCAAAATCTCCAAAATCAGATTCATCATAAAAAATTCTAGCATCTTCTCTCACATGCTAAGATTTCTTAATCATTTTTCCTTTATTTTCCTTGTTCTTATTCTTTATAGCTCTTTTTGGACATCTTGAAGCATAATGACCTATCTCACCAAAGCTAAGACATTTGAAAGGTAATTTACCTTTGTAGTTATTAGCACCCTTTTTCATCTTCCTCACAAATTTAGATTCCAAATCATCAATATATTCTCCATCTGAATCTTCAACCTTCTCTGATTTACCAGCCTTGAAAGCAGTCTCTACTTTTGTACCTTTCTTCAAACCAAGTTTTCTCATTTCAAATGCAATTAGTGTACCAATCAACTGATCTCTGGAATAATTGTCAAAGTCTGCAGTTTCCTCTATAACATATACCTTTTCACCATAACAATCAAGAAGAGATCTGATAACTTTCTTCACTACTTTAGATTCCTTAACTGCTGCACCAAGACCTCTCATAGCACTTACCAAATCATTAAATCTTTGTATGTATCCTTTAATTATTTCTTCCTTAGACATTAGCATCATTTCAAATTATGCCTTCAAGTTCTATAACTTTTCTTGTTTGACCTTCATATCTCCTTCATAAATTATTTCTAGTTTATCCCAAACCTCTTTAGCAATCTTCAAACTCATGACTTTGACTAAGTATTCAAAAGACTATTCACAATAATAAATCTTACCTTAGCATTGATCTCATGCACCTTGATCTTTGCACTTGTACTTGGACCATTTCCTGGTGGAGTATATGTAGTCTAATAAGCCTTCTCAATCTCATATCCCTGAGCTACCAGATATCCTTCCATCTTTGTCTTCCAGAATGCATAATTTGTGCCATCAAATCTAGGAAATTCCAAAGCAACCTTGTTTTCCATCCCAGATCTACCTCAAGCAATTAAGCTCTTCTCTAAGGAAACTTGCTCTGATACCAATTGTTGAAATGAACAAGACAACTGAAAGGGGAGGTGAATCACTTATAGAAAATTAAACCTTCAAAACCCTCAACAGTAATTAGATCCACTTGCATTCATTAAACCCATATTTTATTAGTATGATTAAACATGAAATGTAGATAACAAAAACTGAAATCACAAAACCATACACAAGAGAACACCAAATTTACATGGAAAACCTAATAAGGGAAAAACCACAGTGAGGATTAGCTTGCAATATAAGAAATAGCAAAACTAGTACAAAATGGCTCATTGCTAGAATAAGACACACTGACCAAAAAGGCTCATAGCTAGGGATCACTACCACAAAAATAATAGAAGAAGATAGAAGAAGAATGTTACATAGAGAACACTTCTAAATGCAAGAAGGAATCCACCACAATTTCTTACAAACTTTTGCAGTCTTTCATGAATGATTTCAGATGCCTTCAGCTCGTTGCCTTCAAGAACCCTAACATTGAAATTCTCACTACTCTGCTCAAATTCACATCACACACATCATTCGCATCAATCTCACATTTATCTTTCTTCTTACTTTTTTCATACTCAAATCACAACAACACCATACACATTTATATCAATCTCAACCTCAAAAACCTTCTCCAATGTCAGCAACTAGCCATTATACATACAAATTCAAAATAGGTCAGCACCTAACATTCCCATGGTGGATAGGAATGAAGGTGACCTAAAAAAATACTTAATTAGTACCCAAATAGATCCAAAAACACCTCAAAATGCTTTCATAACCTCACATGTAGTGTTAAACACAAGGTTGGCCAATACCCATGTAGAACACCATAAACATTAAGTACATGCTTCCTCAAATCAATCTATAACATCTAGACAACATAATTCATTTGAACATGATCTAAAATAATCCATGAACTACTTAATATTCATCAAACACTTCATCCAATCTTGCATCATACAAATACTTCATCTTGGAACAACTGGTAAACCTTATCCACATACTGATAAATGAAACTCACTTTGTACCACACAAAATCAAGTAGAAAATTGAATATAGAAAGATACAAGCATTATAAACAACTTTCTAAGCCCCCAAAAATTGAAGCCAAATATCAAAGAAACACGAAGAAAATACATTTCTCCCAGGCCACATAAAACATCATAGAAAGACTAGTTCACACACTAGTGAAAATATCTCACATCGTACAATGATCCAGAAACCAAATTTTTAAATATAGAAACCTCTAAAACCCTTAAATAACTTGTAAGATCCACACAAACATAGAATTAACACAGAAGAAATGTAGATCACAATATCAGAGAACACTATGAACACTTGCACAACACAGTTTATTCTATTTATCAAATTTTCTCAAAAGCACTTGGAAACCAAGTAACAAAGACAACATCTCAGCTCATTACTTCATTTGAACTCATCTTCAAAATCTACAAAAAAAGATAGTTCCATGTAACTACAACACTTCCTCAAGGTCTCAACTATACATGTACAACCTATTTTCCTCTTTTTCAAAATTTTATCAATACAATCAACATCTTCATCACATAGTTGACATCAATGACAACACCTTCATACTTGCAACAATATGATCTACTATTTTGTGTGTAATAGGACTTGTAATTGACCAATTGAAATTTCCAGTAGAAACTTCCCTCAAGAAGTAGAAGAGTATAAAAATCACCAATGTGTCATATTTGAACACATACTTCTTAATCTCCTTCAGATTCTCCATCAATTGTTTCTAGAGCAACTCAGAGAGGTCATAATCAACATTATTCTCAACCATGTCATGTGTCACATGAATTGTAGTGGTAGAGATTGAATTGTCTCTATTGGTGTAATATATTTTGTATCCAATGAGCATAGATGCATATCTAACAATAGGACTTTTGATAGGATTCACCATGAAGGCTCTTTGATCAAAGTTTACACTTGTTCTCTCCTTTACATCCTTGTTTTTGATAAATTTCAAGACTAGAATTGGTCCAATGGACCATAAACTAGTTATCTCTCTAATTACCACCTTTATAATCATATGAGGGCTATCAATCCATATAAATTGTTCATGAGTTCTTCTTTGTGCCAACCTAATCCATTTGTTGTCATAGAAATTTTTTGGAAACAATTGCCATACATCTAATTTATTTTCAACTAGGGCTTCGTACTCTCGTTTCAGGGTGAAATCATCTCTAGTTAACTCATCTACCCATAATTACCCAAGATTATTAGGTGAATGTTCATCCATGCTACTAAGAATATATTCCTTGATGTCTTTGGTAGGTAAAAAATCCCATAAGGTATATGTGAGAATACACCTAAAGGATCATCTTCTATGAATTTGGTGGGATATATTTTGAACTTAGGTTGTGGCTTTTGTGATACATCTACAACTCTCGGTGTTTCCATTGTATTCAAAATACTTTCAAACAACAATTCCAAAAAACTAGAGTATGCAGGAATCACCAAGTACATTTTTTCTTTGCTTCATTGAACTAGGGTTTTATGCTTTGAGCTCTGAATCAATTTTCCACTTCAAATTCAATTCTCACTGCTCTATTCTCCTTCGATTGCTTTTGATGAAATGAATTTTCCTTGTTGAATTTCTTATAACTCTTTGATTTGACCCAATTCTACAATAAATGCTTCAAACCATAAAGCTGGAAACCCTAAAAACTATATGCATAGTCACCTTCTCAAGCTCCACAAATCTCTGCATTAGCATATTTCCTTCCAAAATATTCTTCAACAAATTAGGCATTCCATTCTTCATGACATATCCTCATGCTATGGCTTCAAAACCTCTTTTCTAGTGGGGGACATAAGATATTCAGTAAATCTCCCCATAAGCAATAGCTCTAGGCTTAGTTATCAGAGGATGGTACAAACTCTTCCTTGTTCTCAGTATCTTCTCTCTTTCTCCATATCTTTTCCATTTCCTTCTTTACTGCAAGTGGATCTATCTTTTTAACTGGTTCATTCTTCTTTACTGAATTATCCTTCCTTTTGTTTTTGCTTCTACAAAATTTAGCAAAATGTCCAAGCCTACTGCAATTGTTGCATATGACATTTCTCTGAGCATTATTCCTTCCATTCATTTTGGGTTTGAATTGATTAGCTTTGCATCCAAATATATAACATGTATAACAGTAACCATAGAGGGGTTGAATCATTCAACTTTATCAAGATCTTCAAGAGAAACTTTGAGTTCTCTATATTTTTCAAGCATGCAATCTCCTTTAGTGTATTCAATAGTAGGAATCTCTTTTGTAGGAATAGGAAAATTTTTATCAACCATGTGTTCAATCTCCAAGATCTTCCCAAAGCAATCAAGCTCCTTTGAGGGATCCAAGCTTTGATCATATGCAATCAACCACACTACCATAGACATACAACTCACTAACCAACCATGCAAATAACTGAACACTAAACACTCTAGGGGAAGGTAGATATAGATAAATATTATCATTTTCCCAAATCTAAAATACAAGAAACCTCAAAGCGGAGAAATGTGGAGCAATTCCATTTCTCCTAGACAACCTTCTTCATAGGCAATACAATATCAAACACATCTTCTACTACTACATGATCCAAAACCTGAAACTTTGGATATAAAACCTTTGAACACCTTTGATCATCTCATGTCCAAACTGCACAAGCACATCTTCAACCATGAATAAATGCAGAGCGCAATGTAGAACATAACTCTATCACCTTGTACACTCTCTATTCAAATTTTCTCAAAAGCACTTGGAAACCAAGTGAACCTGATGCATCAACAACACTTGCTCAACACTATAAGAACCTTCAAAAATCTCCCTATTTGCAACACCTACTCAATACCTTCTTATCATAACCACACTAGAGGTTGACATAGGTTGACATCAATGACAACATATTGAAACAATCTTCAACAATCTCCCCATTTGTCTTTGATGGAAACACCAACTCTGAAAAACCATCAACAACAAAAGAAACCATGCATCAAGCAACACTCCCCCTTAAATGGACATTTCTTACATTTTAGATTTATTTTTTTCTCCCCTCTATTTTTATTCTTTTCAGGCTTCTTTTCTTTCCCTGTGTTTTTCAATCATTTTCTCCCCCTTTGACATCAATGGCAAAGGGCAACACCTGCTAGAAACTCTCTCTCACTTTCTCTACTACTCTTTCTCTCTTGATCTCTCTCCACTTATCTTTCCCACTTAGGTGCACAAGATATTCCCCCCTGACTGCACCAACCAAAGACACTACTACCTCCTCCCCCTGAGAGGTATCCTTCATCAGTCCAAGGCAAAGAATAAATCTTGAACTGTTCACCTAGACAGATGCACCAACTCATGCATATAGTTAAAAGAAGGGGCAATAACCCCTAGCTTTTTCTTGAGATACTCAAATGTATCTTTTGGAAGACTTTTTAAAAAAAAAAATCTATTTGGTCCTTTATAGGAACATACTGGTTTAGAGTCCTAAATTCCAAACTTCTTTAGTATTTCCTTGACATACTTTTATTGTGAGATGAATATACCTTTATTAGATTGACTAATTTGTAGCCCAAGGAAGAAATTCATCTCCCCAAACATTGACATTTCAAACTCATTTTGCATCTCCTTTGCAAAATTTTACACATTTCCTCATTTCCTCCAAAGATTATGTCATCAACATACATAACCACAATCAAAATTTGATCTCTCTCAACCTTAAAGTAAATGTTACTATCTACAGTACCCTTTTTGAATCCTTGATGTAATAAGTACTTATCCAATCTTGCATACCAAGCTCTAGGAGCTGATTTGATTCCATATAAAGCTTTCTTCAACCTATAGACCTTATCAAAATCTTCTGACAACTGCAAACCTTTTGGTTGCTCAATGTATACCTATTCTTATAACTCACCATTCAAGAATGTAGACTTGACATCCATTTGATACACCTTGAAGTCTTTATGAGCTACAAAATCCAAAAAAATCCTAGTGGATTCCATTCTTGCTACTATGGAAAAAGTATCTTCAAAATATATTCCTTCCCCTTGTGAGTAGCCCTTGCAAGTCTAGCCTTGTTCCTGATGAATTTTCTATCCTTATTCAATTTTTTCTTGAAAACCCATTTAGTTCCTATTAGATTCTTGTTTTTTGGTCTTGGGACCAGTTCCCATGTCTGATTCTTCTCAATCTGCCTTAGTTCTTCTTTCATAGCTTTGATTCAATTAACATCCTTGCATGATTCAGTTAATATTCTAGGTCCTACCTTATAGAGTAAACATAAGTTTACTTATTCCTTTGCCATAGCAACTCTTCTTCTTATCATTACACCCTTACTCTTATCTCCAATTATTTTATCTTCAAAATCATTCCTCTACACATGCTTCAGAGTCTTAGGATTCTTTTTTGGAGCTTCTTCCTCTTCCATTGTCATCTCTTTCTATTTCTCTTCTTCTTCTTCTCTGCAAGGGGGTTCATCAAATTCATATCCTTCTATTAGCATTAAGATTTGATGTGATTCTTCATCCACTTTGACACTTGCAATTTTAACTATCTTCTTTAACCTTTTGTTGTAGCATTTGTATGCCTTGCTCTTTGTAGAGTATCCAAGGAAGATTCCTTCATATGATCTTGCATCAAACTTTCCTATATTTTCTTCATATCTCCTGATATAAAATTTTCTTCCAAACACTCTTAAACATTTCATGGTAGGAGGATTTCTATACCATATTTCATAGGGGGTCTTTGAAATATTCACTCTTGCTTGTCCTCTATTAAGAATGTACACTACAGTGTGAATAGCTTCTTTCCAATAGAATTCTGATAGGTTTTCTTCCTTCATCATGGTTCTTGTTGCCTCTTAAACTATCATGTTCTTCCTTTCCACAACTCCATTCTACTATGGAGTCCTAGGAGCTGATAAATGCCTCTTTATCCCATGATCTTCACAAAATCTATTAAACTCATTGGAAGTGGGCTCACCACCTCTATCAAACCTCAAACATTTGATTTTCAAATCCATTTCATTCTCAACCATAGACTTAAATTCTTTAAACTTATCTAGAGCCTCTGCTTTTTCTTTAAGAAAGGTCACCCAAGTCATTCTAGAGTAATCATCTATCAACAAAATAAAATACCTATCACCTTTATAGCTTCTTGTTTTGGTAGGTCCACATTGGTCTGTATACACCAACTCCAAAGGTCTTGTAGTAGAATATTCCTTAGTTTTGAATCTCTTCTTTGTTTTCTTTCCAAATTGACACTCCTTTCAAATTGCATTGATAGGATTTGTAATTCTTAGTGGATATCTCATAGCTTGAGTAGAGCTAACCTTCACTAGGATATCAAAATTGATGTGACCAATTATTTTATTTCATAGAAACTTTCATTGATTTGGGACATAAATCACTTAGCACCACCACCTTTGAGCTGATAATCATTTCCTTATGTCCTTGTTCCAACTACAACCAATGTTCCAGAGCTTTCTTTTTTTATTTCAAAACCATCATCCTAAAATACTAAATTGTATCATTTATTACACATTTTCCTACACTGAGAGGATTATCCTAGAGACCATTGACATAAAGAACATCATTTGTCTTATGCTTTTCATCAAAACTAATTTAACCTTTTCCACAGATTTGAGTAGATTTATCATCACCAAACTTAACAAGACCACCATCATACTTTTCAAGATTAACAAACTTACTCTTATCACCTATCATATGAGTTGAGCATCCACTATCAATTATCCAGTAGTTTCTCTCCTCTCTTGTATGAAAGGTAGTAAACATAGTTCCTTCAATATTGTGACTTATTTTTGGATCAATTTCCTTCAACAATCTTTTAGGATTAGTATAATTAGCTCCAAAATTTAGGGCCATGAACAAGCATTCATCAGATACACCACTATCTTCTTTAGCATAATAACTCTTCTTGATAGATTTACCTTTATGATCTTTATGCTTGTCATTTGAAACTTTGGTTGGAAATTTAGAAAAATAATGACCTATCTTTCCACAATTGAAACATTTGAAGGGTTACTTACCTCTGTATTTTCTAGTGCCCTTTTTCAATCTCCTTACAAAATTTTCTTCCACCTCATCAAGATCATCTAGAAAAAAATCATCTTTCTTACTAACTTTAAAATCAATTTCTTTCTTTGGAGCATCTTTGTCAAACTCTCTTAATTCAAAATTAGTTAAAGCACCAAAAATTTAATCTCTAGAATATTGATCCAAATTTTGAGCTTCCTCATTAGTAGAAACTTTAGCAGTATAAGATTTAGGAAGAGTTCTCAATACCTTTTTGACAACTTCACTTTCCTCTAGTTTAACACCAAGACTATTGATGACATTGACAATTTCATCCACTCTGAGCATGTAGCAAGCAATATATTCATCTTCTGACATCCTTAGGGTTTCAAAATTTTCTTTGAAATTTTGCATCTTTTCTTGCTTGACCTTATCATCTCCTTCATAAAATATCTACAACTTTTTCCAAAACTCTTTAGCAATTTTGAGGCTTATCACCTTCACAAGTTCTGAATCAAAAAAACCCACTCAAGATATCATTCCTTTCTTTTCTATTATTCTCATAATCCTTGATCTCATCATCACTTGTTAGAGGAGTAGTAGGCATAGTGTATCCATTTTTAACTGACTTCCAAACACCAAACCCTAATGAGACAAGAAAAGCTTCTATCCTAGCTTCATAGAAAGCATAGTTTTCTCCATTGTACATAGGGACCTTGACACCATTCCCATGCACCATTTGGATCTACCTCAAGCGGTTAAGCTTCTTCCAAGGAACCACAAATCTGATACCAATTGTTAGACACATAGGACAACTGAGAGGAGAGGTGAATCAATTGTACATTAAAACATGCAAACCCTCATTAACCTTCAAATATTTATTATGCATAAGCATGTATATAACTAATGAAACATAAACACATTCACAACCATACACCATAGAACACTAGATTTACATGGAAAACCCTAATTGGGGAAAAACCATGATGAAGATTAAGTCACATATATATGAATAACAACACTGATTACAAAAGGCTCATTTTTAGAAGGGCTTACTGCCCAGAAGAAAAGAATAGATTACTGCTAAGTGCTAACTATCTGAAATAGAAATAGAATAGAAGAAGATTGTTAAAAGGAGGTTCACTACCTCAAAGCAATAGGAATATCCACCAAAAAAACTCTACACCATCTGCAACCTTTAGATCACTGCCTCTAGCAACTTCAGGTACACTAAAAATGTAGACACCTTCTACTCACTACTTTTGGTAGCCTTAGGCATTTAAGATTGCACTCAAATCACAATAATTGATCACATTTGCATCATCCTTCACATCACTCTATATCACACACATCTCCAACAATTAAATTTTCTTATATATCCTCTATGACCTCAAACAACCTTATCTAGGTCAGCCTCAATGAAACATATGCACCTCAAACATGTACCCACCAAATAAGTCGGCACCAAACACTTCCACGATGGAAAGAAGTGAAGGTGGACCACACTAAGGGTTAACCAAGACCTGAATCTATGCCAACATGCTACACCATGCTTTTGTTGGTGTTGGTGTACATATTTGTCACCTCAGTTTATACTCTATTTTCCCACAATGACAACCTGACCAACAGTTGAGTCACTTGCAATGATATGTGCAAGTGCTCTCTACTTGTTTTACAAGGCGCATCTACCTTCAAAAGATATGCAATGAATGAAAACGTGATGTGCTTTTAACTGGAAAGCAGAAAAGGCATACTAACATTTACCCATCACCATGAAAGTAAATGCGAAAGATTAATTCCAAAATAAAATGAATGTAGAAAAATAACACAAAGTTTACTTATCCCACACCCAAAAATGAGAAACAAGAAAGAATGAGTAGTAGAATTCCCCTCAACAAATGAGTCAATCTGAATTCAAAGCTCTAGATATAAGCGCATATTCAGCCTGACATAACAGATAGAAAATTTGAATAATGATCACAAAGACTCAAAGTTCATTCGTAATCAAAGAAAACATTAACAGATACATAGACCAGGAATATTTTTTTCATTTCTCCAATGCAAAAATATGAGTTCAAAGCCTCAACATTCTGTACAAAAAACTAAGTTGAAAAAGAAAACAAAACTGCCCCTTCCCCTGTTCCCGAACAACAAAAAAAGATCCCGCTTCTTCTCTGAGATTTACAATAAATAACTTTCCACTCGAAGTCTTTTCAGTTCCATAACTGATTCTTGAATCTACTATTTCCAAAAATAGGCTCTTCAAATTCCCATGGATATAGAAAACCAAACAACATTCTCAAACCACACATAATAGTAAAGCCATTTCATAAGTACTTGGGATAACATAGTTCTCCAACCTCATACTCCAACTTCTAATGACCATACCCACAGCTAGAACAACATTCTTCAAGGCATCAAAGAGTGATTATTCAAGATTGCTGCAAACACTGTTTTTTCCCTCATATAGTTTCCTTTGGAATTAAACGTAGTGGGGGACCAAAAATCTCTGCAGTCAAGATCATGACATTTTTTGATAGTAACTAGCTGTTCAAAAGTCCATGAATGCTCTTGTGATGCTTTCCAATGTTTTCACAAATTTGATCGCTATTTATATATACACAAACACACCACATTTCTAAGAACCAAATGATACGCAAGAGGAGTATCATGCTTTGATGGAGACAATCTAGACATTCTTCTACAATAGCTGCAAGTCATCACTCTATCGCCATTACAGAAATAAAGCTAATCCAAAGAGCTTGTGACTGTCTTGAAGACAAGCTCAATCATATGCAGAGTAATTTTTTATTGTTTCTTTTCTATCATGGCTTCTACAGTAACATTCAATATTGAAGAATAACTCTTGCTCTCACCATATATTATTCAAATGTTACATATTTCTTTGCAATCAAATTCTATGCCTTCATACATGGTAGCCCCGCATATATGCATTGCACATTAGGCAATTGCAGTAAAGGAAATCCCAAGAGCATTGCAGTCATGTGTGGATCACTTCACCTAAAATCCATTTCCATTCGAGAGCCATTCATATGCACAACATCAAGATGAATTATCCTCTACCACATACTAAAATCTTCCAATGCCTAAGGATGGGTTTTCTTCAGCCTCTCTACCCTATCAGCCTTGTATTCAATGTCTGTTGACGTCTTCTCTTCTTGGTGCTTATCCTTTACCATAGTAGAAAAATTATCCAGATTGGAATTATCTTCAACTAAAGATTCATTATCTAAGAAGGCCTAATTTTTTCCATTTCCAACCTTAGGAATATCAGAAAATTTGTTTGTATTGGGATCATCTTCCTTGATAGACTCATTATCTGATGAAGTGTCATATTTTACTTGCCAACTGTTACCAATAGGGGACTCCAATAACTTAAATCCTATTCATCTTAACTCTCTACTTCTCTAAAAATAGGTTCACTTTTCATGCTTGCATCTTTAACTGAGTGAGAAAATGCATCATCTTCTTGTTATCCAAATTCTTGTGCTTTTTTTATTGCAATTGATTACCTCATTGGTCATCTCTCTCATTTCTTCACTTGGCAGATACTGACACTGTATTCTCAGTTTTTCATACTCCACTCTGAATAAGAACACACATAGCTCTTGTGATTTCTTTCAAGATCTCTTTCTTCTTTTGAAAATTTCAAGCCATATACTCCAAGAAGGAATGGCCAAACTTCTACTCTTATATTTGAGTCAATGCCCTAAAATTAACAAAGCAAATAAGACCCATTGCATACTTGTTTCAAAACCTTAAGTCCTCCACCAACAAGATGACCTTCAAGTAGAAAGGAAGTTGACCACTTGTGATGTGAAAGAGAGTGTCACTTTCTTTTATAAGCCCAATGAATAATAGTGCATGATTGGAAACACTCTTGGTGTAAAGTTAACATGTGTATTGTTCTGTAAAAGCACCTTGATGTCTGTTCGCAAAAAGGGACTGATGAACTGAATCTTATTTGCAAAGGATTGTAGAGGACTATTTTAACTCTGAAAATCGTCTTGATTGTTGGAGAGAGAAATCCCAGAGCTATCATATTGTTTTGGATATTTTAAAGCATTTATTGTTGTAGTATACATTGCATCTATCTTCTGCATCTTGGAACCTTCAACCTCAGTCAATCGTGATGTGATAGATTTTGTAAGTGGGCATATATTTTCTAGTGCTTTTAAAGGAATATATCATAATGCAATATTTTTTGTTTCATATGAGATCTCTCCTAAAAACTGTAGCTTTCCAATTCCTTCAATATATAAGTAACCTCCAATCCTATATCATTAACTAAAGTAGGTATGTCAAAGACATAGTGTCCATACTTTGACTGAATCCTCTTAAGAAATACATCTATCAACATACTTTTCTTTGCTAGTAAATTTGGTGAACTCTGCCCACAAAACCATATTGTTGGAAATATCAATTTGATGGCTTGCCTAGATTCCAAAAATAAATTCTTTCAAAAATATCAATATGTAGAGACCCAAGCATTGCCTTGTGAAAAGACATAGAATAGGTTGCATTTAGTTGGGGAAGCATGTGCAAATATTGCACCTCTTCAATCTCTAGGAATGATAATATTGTGTCCATAATCTCTTCTTTAAGATCAAAGTTCCTAGATGAAGTTGAAATGTTTATGGAGAAAACTCATGATGGTTTCTTCATGTAAGAAAATACTTCACACAAGAACTCATTTATTGTATACTCATTCACACCATCACTGTAGGCAAGACTCTGGATCTTGAAATATGTGGTGTCTTTCAAAAATAGATGACAATAATCCAACCTTCCATCACAACCTGCATGACCTGTTTCCTTGGCTGAACATAGTGTTCCAAACCTCCAGGAAAGCCATAATGAATCACTTTTTTAAAATCCCATGCCAAATTCTACAGTTGCTACCATCTTTGAGTTTTTAAGACAACAAATTTCATTCTTTATATTGTGTCTTAATTAAAAACATTCAACAATAAGCTTGTGCAACAACTGTTGCCTTTTCTCTATGGAATGAATGAGAAAGCTTCCATACCCTATGCATGGGTTGCTTCACAGTGTGCATATTTTTCTACCTAAACTGAATGCACAAGCTTGTCGGTCTATTGGCCATTTTACAAATATTCGAACCATATGTATCGGGCATCCTTGGAGTTATGAAACTCTGAATCCTCTAGATAATAAAAAGGAGTCGAGCCATCAGGAAAATTAAGAACTTTAGAACCTTGCCTCAAGTGTTTAGGAGTTTTAAAAAGTATTCAACCCTTTTAAAAAAAAATCAATGGAATAAAGTGACTTTAATAAAGTCCATATTATATTCAAACTTTTTAATTCTTCGAATGGAGGGGAATGACTTTATGAAATCTTCTCAGCTTTGTTGCTAAAAGAAATACTTGTACCTCACAATATCCGAATGTGATTTTAAAACCAATCAAATAATTTCCTGATAATAAATTTTTCCTGAAATCGTGTTATGGCCATAGAGATGAAAAACTTCATATCTTCTTCTTAACAACTCCTTTTTGCATGAAAATTAGAAAGAAAAATGATTAGACACTCCCGAGCATAACCCAGAAAATTTTTCAGCTCTAGCAACTAGGAAATTAGAATTTGACTTCATTTGCGAATTACCATTGGGAAAATTTAAGGTTTAAAATTTTGCAAACGACAAAGTATTCGAGCATAAAAACTGGCTAGATTGGGCAAGAATGGTATTATGAATAGACCCATACAAGGATTTCACACCAGCTCTTAAAGATTTTCAAATTTTATCATTTTTGTGATTTTGTAGGATCAAGGATGGGTCCAGGAATGCATTAAAAAATTTAAATTTTTCAAGTTCAAATTGGGGGATAACATTGGCTCCAACTGGGGACAGTATTTTTGTAGAAAATACAAAGAACTCCAGAAGCTTGGGGAAGACCATTCCAAGTCCATTGGGTAATGGAGTCAAAAGAAATAGCAGGAGGACAGGGTGGAACTTGCAGAAGGGTGGAGGGGAACTAGGCACAAGCCAACAATAAGCAATCCAAAACAAGAAAGAGTAGGGAAGGAAACTACACTACTAACACACCAAAAACTTTATTTACAAATATGTACAAGGGTGTGAGCCCCTTACCTTAGGAAAACTCCCAGATGAATCATGTGAAGCCATTAACAGGCTGGGAAAAATATGACCCACTATAGAAAAGAAGTGTACTCCTGTGAAATACTTGCAAACTCAGAAATATCACATAGGCCCAATGGCGACTTACCATATACATGAAGCCCTTGAGTATAAGATCATAGCCAAAAAACCACTCTTCATCATATATCTCTTGGATGTAACCAACAACAACTTCAAACTTTGTTTTAGACATAAAATAATTATTCATTTGCAAGAAATCTGATTGCATACTTTAATTCAAATCAGCTTTCACTTGACTAGAACCAAAAATATCATCATTTATAATAGCATTATCAAACACAAGTTCATTAGTCCCTGAAGAAATCTTACCATTTTTTACAACCACCAATTCAACTGGTTTACCTTTCTTGAGCACCAACTCCATTCCTTTTTCTTCATCAACTGAAAGATCATCAACAACTTTATTCTTAAACAAACAACCCATCACACCATTAGTAAAAATATAATCTTCCCCTTTTATGATCATATTATCATTTCCATAGTTTCTCTCAAGAACACATCCTTCTAGTTCATTTCTATCATGGGAAGACAAATCATCAGCTAATTCAGAATCTTCTATTTCAAAAGGGGAATTATCCTTAATCTTTGAGTTTTCAAAAGATTCTAATGGCAAATATAATGCATTGAAACTATACCAATTAATTTTATTCTTAGGTTCTTTCAGTTGTTCATCCTTTTTCATGACCACTGTAGCATTCTTTTTACGTGCAACATTCATTGTGATTTCATTTGAACACATCAGAGAAGCATTAGGAACTAAAAATTCTTTTTGCAAACTGCAAGATAAACCTTCCTTTGGGTGTGTGGCTGATGATTGTGATTTTTGGATATTATTTTCTACAATCATGGGGTTGAATCTGATAGGAGCCACTTCTTCTCTCATGGTACAAATAGGTTCTTCATTGAGAAAGCAAGTGGATTGAGATTACAGATCATTTATGCCTTCAGACAGTTCAATCAAACTATTTTCAAATGCATACATTTCTTTTTCTAATATTTCCTTTTCCTCAACCTTTTTATCAAGAGATTCTAATAATGGTACATTCAAACCTCTTTCAATATCACCAGAGTCACAAGTGAAAGCTTCCATTCCAATTTCAGTAATATGACCATTCTCATCCTCAACTCCACAATGAAATCCATCATTCGAAGCTTCTAAACACCAGTTGGGAATTAAAATAGTATTAGATTCCTTAGGTGATACCTTTTCTTTAGCAGAAACAAGTGATGGTTCAACTTCTCCCATCTACATGCATACCATGGAGGCTACTGATTTTTTGTTTTTAATTTGATTAGGCTCTTTCATAATTTCCTGAGATGTAATGTATGTCTCTACAACAGTCCGCTCATCAAGTATAGAGAAATTGAAAGAAGAAAAGGAATATGAACTGGAAAGAACATTATCATCTTTAGGTCCTTTAGATCATTTCATTTTCCTCACTGCATCTTGCAACTAGTGAATTTCTTTTTTAAAATCTTCAATCAAATAGTATTTGCAACATACCTTTTCTAGCAACAATAAATATTTGTGGTCTTTTGATGGATGCAATCTCTTCTTTTCAGCTTCGGAGATACTTTCCTTGAATTCATCCCACAATGACTAAAGCACTTCATCTTCTTCAGCCAATACCTCCTTTAATATATTTTCAAATGTTTGTACAAATTTCTTTATGAGTTGGCTTACTTGCTTGGTCTGGCCTCAAATCATTTTTCTGATATCTTTAGATAAATAGTGTCGCCAACCTTCTTTTCTGGGAAGGCACCATTAAATATCGAAAACAAGAAAGGTACTGGTCTTTCGTCTCCCTAGCAGAGTCACCAAAAAACTATTGGTATATTGATTTTTCACCTCTGTTTATACTTTATTTTCCAAAATGATAACCTCACCAATAGTTGAGTCACTTGCAATGATATGTGCAAGTGTTCTCTGCTTGTTTTACAAGGCACAACTACCTTTGAAATATATGCAATGAATGAAAACGTGATGTTCTTTTAACTGGAAAGCAGAAAAGGCATACTAACATTTACCCATCACCATGAAAGTAAATGTGAAAGATTATTTCCAGAATAAAATGAATGTAGACAAATAACACAAAGTTTACTTATCCCACACCCATAAATGAGAAACAAGAAAGAATGAGCAGCAGAATTCCTGTCAACAAATGAGTTAATCTAAATTCAAAGCTCTAGATATAAGCACATATTCAGCTTGACATAATAGATAGAACATTTGAAGAATGATCACAAAGACTCAAAGTTCAATCGTAATAAAAGAAAACATTAACATATACACATATCAGAAATATTTCTTTCATTTCTCCAATGCAAAAATATGAGTTCAAAGCCTAAACATTCTGTACAACAAAACTGCCCCTTCCCCTATTCCCGATTAGAAGAAAAAGATCCCCCTTCTTCTCTAAGATTTGCAATAAATAACTTTCCACTCGAAGTCTTATCAGTTCCATAACTGATTCTTGAAATTACTATTTCCAAAAATAGGCTCTTCGAATTCCCATGGATATAGAAAACCAAACAAAATTCTCAAACCACACATAATAGTAAAGCCATTTCATAAGTACTCGGGATAAGTATTCCAACTTCTAATGATCATACCCACAGCTAGAACAACAATCTTCAAGGCATCAAAGAGTGACTATTCAATATTTTTACGAACACTGTTTCTCCCTCATATAGTTTCCTTTGGAATTAGACGTAATGGGGGACCGAAAATATTTGTAGTCAAGATCATGACATTTTTTGATAGTAACTAGCTATTCAGAAGTCCATGAATGCTCTTGTGATGCTTGCCAATGTTTTCACAAAGCTGATCGCCATTTATATATACACAAACACACCATGTTTTTGAGAACCAAATGATATGCAAGAGGAGTATCATGCTTTGATGGAGACAATCTAGGCGTTCTTCTACAATAGCTGCAATTCATCACGCTATCGCCAATAAAAAACTAAAGCCGATCCAAAGAGCTTGTGACTATCCTGAAGACAAGCTCGATCATATGTAGAGTAATTTTTTATTGTTTCTTTTCTATCATGGCTTCCACGGTGACATTGAATATTGAAGAATAACTCTTACTCGCACCACATATTATTCAAATGTTACATATTTCTTTGCAATCAAATGCTATGCCTTCATACATGGTAGCCCTGCACATATCCATTGTGCATTAGGAAAATGAAGTAAAGGAAATCCCAAGTGCATTGTAGTCATGTGTGGATCACTTCACCTAAAATCCATTCCCATTCAAGAGCCATTCATATGCACAACATCAAGATGAATTATCCTCTACCAGATACTGAAATCTTCCAATGCCTGAAGACTGGTTTTCTTCAGCCTCTCTACCCTGTCAACCTTGTATTCAATGTCTGCTAACGTCTTCTCTTCTTGGTGCTTATCCTTTACCATAGTAGAAAAATATTCCAGATTGGAATTATCTTCAACTAAAGATTCATTATCTAAGAAGGCCTGAGTTTTTCCATTTCCAACCTTAGGAATATCAAAAAAAAAATTGTATTGGGATCATCTTCATTGATAGACTCATTATTTGATGAAGTGCCATATTTTACTTGCCAACTGTTGCCAGGAGAGGACTCCAATAAATTTGAATCCTCTTCATCTTGACTCTTTAATTCTCTAAAAATAGGTTCACTTGTCATGCTCACATCTTTAACTGAGTGAGAAAATGCATCATCTTCTTGTGATCCAAATTCCTGTGCTTTTTTTACTGCAATTGATTACCTCACTGGTCATCTCACTCATTTCTTCACTTGGTAGATACTGGAATTGCAATCTCAGTTGTTCATACTCCACTCTGAATAAGAACACACATATCTCTTGTGATTTCTTTCAAGATCTCTTTCTTCTTTTGAAATTTTCAAGCCATATACTCCAAGAAGGAATGGCCAAACTTTTGCTCTTATATTTGAGTCAATGCCCTGAAATTAACAAAGCAAATAAGACCCGCTGCATACTCATTTCAAGACCTGAAGTCCTCCATCACCAAGATGACCTTCAAGTAGAAAGGAAGTTGACCACTACTAATACAAGTCTAAAGGAAATTCGGCGAACAAACCCTAATCTGGCAAAAGGTATTTATCGGCAAAACTTATGAACTTGAAATTTCTGGAAATGGCCACTCCATTAGTCTTTGATATTAAGGATAGACTCTGCCCAAAATTCAAATGGTACCCATTCAAATCCATTGAGATAGAACCATTAGGTGCATTTTTCCATTCCCTATGGTGTTTTGTAAATTGAAGATATTAGGGCATATATTCATGCGAATGTTGAGTTGGGAAGCTCCTAGTTGTTAAATTTGTACACAAATCACATTATGGGAGAATATCTTTGTGTAAGGCTTGAATTTAAGACTTTGGAGGAGAAGAAGTTCACACAAATTATGAAGTTTCCCATGTTCGATGAAAATGAATGGGTCTGGTACATATTAAGTCGAGTGCATGTCGAGTTCATGTGGTTAAATCAGCCCTTCAAGATCACAAGAGAAGCTATAAGAATTGTTACTGGTCTAAATTCATCTGGTGGATTGCCCACATTGAAATATGTGAAGAACCAAATAGTCACTGAGGCAACCAGTTCCACTTTTGACAAAAGATCCATGACCATTAATGACATCATTGAATTGGATGTAAAATTTTCTTCTATGGTTATTGGATATAAAATCTATCACTCTAGCCAAGATAACTCTATATTTGGTACTACAATCTATGTAGCTTATCAAATGATCAAGGAAAATGCAGAATATGACTTATGTGAGTTACTCTGGAGCCAGCTAATTGAAAATCTTGGTAAAATCAAGAAGGACAAGAAGAACTCTTTCAAGTATGGCAATCTGTTGTTATATCTATTCTTCTACTTCATGAATAAAGTCCCAAGAGTTGGTAAAGTGTAATGGGAAGGTGACAGACTGGTAGCTGTTCAAATCAAAGACGTCTTATATAGAATTGGTGATAGCAAAGCAAGGAAAACTGCTATTTGGGGTTACTTCAAAATCTTTCAGAGTGAAATGCAAGCTAGGGAAAGGATTCCTAAATCTATTGTGGAAAAATATAAGGAAACTATTTGCTTCATGGTTGACATTGATCAATGTTTGATGGAAGCAGCAGAACCTAGAATAGTTTGGATAATGCCTATGGGATATGAGTTTGAAGAGCACATTTTGGAGTTGTATACTCAACACTTGTTGAGTAAACCTCGGGATCCAACAAAAGAAAGGTTTGGTATCTTTGAAGAGAAGAATATGAAAGTGCATGCACAACTGAAGAAGCCTATGATAGTCTGGAAGATGAGAAAGGAATTTGAAGCTTTTGCATAAAGCATTGACATATCAGTTGAAGCAATGAGGGAAGCTAGGAAGAAAAGAGAACAAGATGAAGAAGGGGAGCTTGCTAGAACTGAGTTAGCTAGTCCGAAAAAATCCTCTGTCAGATCTCAATCTACAAGGAGCTTTGCACCCTCATCTGGTCCTACAAAGAAATCAAGCCCAGTAAAATCTCAAGTCAAGACATTCAGAAGAGAAGGAAAGAGGAAGAAGGATAAAAGCACAAGAGTCTATGTTGCTATTGAAGATAATGAAGAAACT
This sequence comes from Sequoia sempervirens, assembly GCA_007258455.2. Taxonomy (NCBI): domain Eukaryota; kingdom Viridiplantae; phylum Streptophyta; class Pinopsida; order Cupressales; family Cupressaceae; genus Sequoia; species Sequoia sempervirens. The sequence goes on along the minus strand of VDFB02047230.1, from coordinate 77,984,114 downwards.
GAATCAGATGAAGAAGTAAGAGAAATCAAGCATAAGGGAACAAAGGCATCAAAATTATCTAAGGAAAAGCCCTTTGGTGAAGAGAAAGCAAAGAAAAAGGTGAAAACTGATAGATCAGGTATGACTGTAAAAGAAGTGGGAAAAGGTTTAATTAAGGATGGTAATCTCAAACCAATTTCTAAATGGTATGACACTTTTGATAGTGTCAGTCATAGAACTCTTGAAGAAGCCACAATAAAATATTTGATTATTTTCAATATGAATCTCATAGAAATAATGTCTTAGTTACCTAAAGGGTTATATGAAGTCTTAGAAATGAGGAGAGTAAATGCAAGAGTTGAAGATGAACAAATGAGAGAATGCATACTTGCCAATCTATGTTCGGTAATGTCAATAGAAGAAATGAAGAAAATCCTCAATGATGCTAAAAAGGATTTTAAGAGCATATCAAGGGTGAATAAGCTTATGATCGGGCAGACTAAGGAAGTAGCAAAAGACACTGAGAAAATTCTTAAGGCAGTTATGTTGAAGAACAGATATAACGTTGTCTCTAAAGAAACTCATGATGAAGATGTTCAGGCTAATACTGAAGAAGTGAAAGAAGACACAATTGAGGACACTCAGAATCCTCTAGATATGCAAGATACTGAAATTCCCATGGAAATTGAAGCTCCTAAAGATATGTTAGTTGAAGAAATAGAGATTCCCAAAGCCAAGAAGGAATCTATGATTGAGGAAAAGAAGGATGAGACAAAGGAGGTTACTATGGAAGCAAGAGACATTGCAAAAGTAGTAAAGAAGTTTTTAGAAGAACAACAAGAGGAGTTTGAACCTGAATTGGCTGAAGGTCCTATCAACTTGGCCACCCTATCTCCTATTCATAAGTTGAAGGTAGCATCATTTGCTCAGGCCAAGGCAAGGGAGGATATATTGAAAACTCACATTGAGGACAGTGAGCTGCTAAATCTTGCATCCAGTATCTTGCAGAAGATCATGCCCACACGTGTGAAGGACTCATTTGATTCTCCCTCTGGTCAGCTGAAGAAACTTATCAACTTTGTAAGTACTCACTTTGAGTCTCTTGAAAAGTCAGCTGAGAATAAGGTCTAGAAAGAATTTGATGCAAATAGGTTTAGTAGATTGAAGTGTATGATTGCTAATGATAAATTCTTATTAGCGACCTATGAAAAGAAAATTCAAGGTGCATTATCTAAGGGTGGAAATATCTACAATTCATGCTTATCCTTGTCAAAATTCACTAAGGTCACTGAGAAGAAAATTAAGGAATATGAGAAACAGTTAGCAGATATTTCTTAAACCTTTGATCCTCCAACCATTTATGTGGGTAAGCAAGAAGGTCAAGTCATATCCCTGCTTGACAAAATTAAAAGTTTGAAGCATGAAAAATACAGAATTGTTGAAAGGGTATGTGAGCTCAAAGGACTATTTGGTCCTAAAATGGAGATAATTCTTAGTGCATTGAAGGAAGCACAAGATGTTATCGTTGTCAGTGATTCATAAAATCTTGAGTCAGCAGAGATGTAATCCTACCTGTTATGTGGTCACATGACTATTTTGGAGAGTCTCAAAAAGGGTTGGGACACTAGTTTAAGCTTGTTGAAGAACAATTTTGTAGACATATTCAAGTCCATGTAAGTTAGAAAAGCATGTTTACACATATACAGTTTTGTATGATTTTTGGTATGTGGATTCTCGTCTTTGCCATTGATGTCAAAGAGGGAGTGTGGGACAGTGAAAAATGTCATATTCATCTCAGGGGGAGTTGTGATTAAATTTTTTTTTTGAAGTTTTGAGAATTGCAGTGTATTCATGTTGGTACTAATTCTGACACTGTCATTTTTCACTAAGTGTTTCCATCAATGCCAAAGGGGGAGATTGTTGGAAAGAGACACTGCACAAATCATCTGGTGTTTTCATTGATGCAACCCTAGTCAGTAATCCCCTCTGCACCTCAGTATTTGCTCATACTAGAAGTCAGATTGAAGATATGTGTTAATTGTCAAAGTTAAAACAAGGCATTCGATAGAAAAGGTCGACAGGGTGATTGTAGCGTGTTGTGGATCTTCAAGGCATAATTGTTTAAGGTGTTTCATGTTTGAAAGATTTTGTTTTGGGTTCTTACTATGTTTTGGTTGGCATTGTTTGGTCCTCATTGATAATTGTTTATGAATTGGGTCGACAGTTTGTGCACGTTTCATATTTTGTTAAAGCCTACATGTAGTTGATGTAATCTCTAGTTGCAGATATATATAATCGATTATTCATATCATTTTGATATATGATGCAAGAGTTAGAAGGATTATAGATCGATTGTGCATAGTTTCACTTGAGCAGAACAAAGATTAGTAATTTTAATTAAAGTAGAAAGAGTTTCAAGAGTAGAATTAGACAAAATGTGAAGAACATTTTCAATGTGCTTAACCAAAACTATAATCAGGAATTAACAGATGCTATCTCATAGTTCATCCACTCTAGTTGTCTACAAATATGACTGTAAGATAGTGAGTCTTCTTTTGGGCCATAAGCCTTTTGTATTTGAGCAGTGAGCTCTGGGTAGTGTGCATGAATGTATGTGCATTCCCCATTTGTAAACACTTATTTTGAGTATGTACTCATCTTGTGGATTAGCCTCCACTGTGGTTTTTCCCCTAACATGGTTTCCATGTAAAAATCCTTGTGTTGTGGTGTTGTGGTTGATTTCCTTGTGCTCTTGCATCTTTCTTTTGGTTCAATGCTATAAGTGGTTTAAAGATCAAGTTAATAAAGTTAAATTTTATAGAACACTAATTCATCCCCCCCTCTTAGTGTTCCTTGATTCCAATAGCTTCCACAAATAATAAACCATCTCCACAATCAGCGCTAGCATGCCAAGTTGTCCAAATTTGTGCTAACACTATCAAACAATAAATTCACTCTTCACCAAGTCTAGAAACATCCTTCAAACCATAAAGAAGCATCACACAAAATTCTAGGATATTCCAACATTATTAGAATATTCAAAAACACTGTTGCAACCACTTGAAACAGAGAATACTATCATCTTGTGCAACAAACACACTTCCACAAACATACAACTCATAACCAATCTTGTGGAACAACTAAAGACAAAAAACTATAGGGGAGGGTAGATACAAACAATATTAGCATGTTCCCAAATCTACAAGACAAGAAACCTCAATGTAGAGAAATGCGACACAATTCAATGTCTCCTAGACAACCTTCTTCACAAACAACACACTATCAAACACATCTTCCACTGCAACATGATACAAATCCTAAAACTTTGGATATAACACCTCTGAACACCTTTGATCATCTCATCCAAATTACACAAGCACATCTTCAACCATGAAGAAATGTAGAGCACAATGTAGAACACAACTTTTTCACCTTGTATACTCTCTATTCAAATTTTCTCAAAAGCACTCATAAACCAAGTGAACCAGCTACATCAACAATACCTTCAAAGATGGATGTTGTCATTTCAAAGAGAACCAGAGCCAATTTGAAGAGAAAGGCTCCCCCTACTCCGAAGATGATTCAAATTTTTAATAAGGGAGTCCATGACATGCAGAACTTGGAGGCAGAGACGGAGTCTGTCCTTAAGACTCTGGGCTAATTGCGACTGGTTTTTGTTGTCTACTCTATTGGCTCTTTTTGCTTGACCTTTCTGGTCTATTGCGGTTGGCTGCTGCTTGCTCTGGTCTTTACCTTTTTTGCAGCTGGTGTTTATTATTGGACTTTTGTTTCCTATCTTTATTGTTGTAAACTTTGTGGTTTCGGGTTCCTGTAAAACCCGTTTTACCCTTTATCAAAAACAATACCTACTCAACACCACAAACACCTTCAAAAATCTCCCCATCTACAACACCATCTTATAACAACCATACTAGAGGTTGATATAGGTTGACATCAATAACAAAACTAATGACAATATAGTGCAACAATCTCCAACACTCTTCATGATCCTTCTCTTCTTTCTTGAAAACATCTTTCTTCACTTTTATAAATTCTTCATATTTTCACACATCCCTTTGTAATCACATGATTCCACTTACAACAATATTTACAACTTCTAGGGTGTTAACCCTCCTCAGTGACAAGAATCTACCTACAACAAAAACTTCATACTTTTTAATCAAAATTTCTAAAAAAAAACATACCTTTCATTTTCTTGTGCCTCATTATCTACCCTTTACAATTGCAAGCTCCTTCCCATACCTACAACAAATTTCCTAGAGTATCTAGGTATTTGCAATCTAACTTCCTCTTTTGCAAAAAAATCTACTAGGTGTCTCAAAGACACCTTATATCTTCCAAGGTCGTACCATAATATCTCCAATTTCTTTCCAAATTCATCTTTCACCCAACGAAAAATTCATTCAAACATATTTCTCATCATTTCTAGCAATATTTTCCTTTTCTTATTTCTTTATTCTTTCCACAACTTCTTCATCTTTCTTTAATGAGTCATTTATATGGCTTTTAACCTCTTCTCCAAGAAAATAAATTTCTCCATGATCTCAAAATAAAAACATCTCAACAAACCAACTGGCTCTAATACAAATTTATGTAGACATGATTCAAGAGTCTTATCAAACCACCAGATCAAATAGCAAAAACAAATTCCAAAAATTGAATACAATTTATGTAAAAAAATTTTATCAACATTAACTCGTTCAACAAACAATGTAATTAAAAATTTTACCATTTGAATTGAGGAAAATTAATACTTCACAAATTTAATAAATAAATTATTTATTAATTTAATTAATTCATCAATGTACATAAATTTCATTGATTCTTCTCAAATTGGTAACTCAAAACTAGAAACTACATATGTTGCATACTTTTTCTTCTAATATTCCCTTTCTATGTATTCATAGTTCATCCTTTATTCTATTTCTCTTTTTCTAAAAATCCCACATTGCCTCCTTCTCTTCTCTTTCTCCCTTATTACACCTATTTTCTCTCCTATCTCTGTTGTATTTCTTTTCCTTTGCAAAACATGTATATATTATATATGTTGTTGTTTATGTATCAATTTTTTAAAAATAAAATTTCTTTGAGGCCTATTATCAAATATATGATTGACTTATTTTTCCCTAGCCATACCTCTCTGTTCATTTCCTATGTTTCTCTCAATCTCCTCTTCTCTTTTTATATTTTTTCAATATCTTTTTATTGTTTTATACCATCTCTTTTTATCTTATCTCTTTCTTCTCTTTCTATGCCCCTCCATTCACCATGTCTCCCCTTTATATGTGTGTGTATGTATGTGCATATATATATATGTATATATATGTATATATATGTGTATATATATGTATATATGTATATATATATGTATATATATTTATATATATATATACAGTTTTTTAATCATTCCCATATGTGATACCTATTTTTCTTCTTTCCTAACTACCTCCCTTGTTCTCTTTCTTTTGTTGTATATGGTGCAGTCACGGTAGGAGGGTCCTCAAGAGAACAGTCCAGACCATGCAGCAAGAGTTACACAATAGAAGCCACTTAGAATATGTAGGCAAATGTAGATTCAAACATTCAAAAAATTTAGTTACAATCAGTGGGCAACATCTGGGTTCACAGATTCGGCTCACAGGCCTGATACAATATGCTTAAAATACAATATTCCAATATGCTCCTTAATACTAGCTGAAATCTTACATATCAAATCTAATATTCATCTACTTGCCTTTCTAATGATCTATTACAATGATTTATATCACATCTGGAGATCTAGAATCCTCTGCGTTAGGCCAAAGATCATTACAATCTCCAATGAAGGAAATGTAACATGTGCGTGAAATAGGCCGACCTTAAATTTGAATTTCTCCTCGATAGGTGCATAGGATGAAGTGTGGACCTAAATTAAGGTCGGGGACACTCCATGGAACAATTCATAACACACCGCCAGGATCTGCAAGTTACGAGAAGGATCCACAAGAGACAAAACAACCGTTAGGCTCGAAACTGCTTTAGTGCTCTATTCAAGAAACTGCCACTTAATTCAGAAGCGATAAATTGCTAGAAAAAAATCCAATCAATCTAAAATTTTGGAATAAAGAAATGAACATGTCCACGATGAAAACATAGATCTGTAGGGTCCGGTGAGCAAATATGATGAAATGTTGAATCTGCCAACTTGTTGGTGAGCAAGAACTGAACAAGAAAAAAACTGAAATGAAAATATTTTTGGTTGATTTGGGATTAGAAAGAACCAAGGATGCTCCTGCATCAAACATTTGGGGTTATTTGAAAATTGAGTCCCTCACTTAAGGGAAACCAATACGGTCTACCTCAACCTGAGAAAACCAAGAAGAATCTTCCACTAGTCTTCCTTTCCACTTCACAAGATACTCTTTGTATTGTCTTCCACGTGTTTTCCTCCCATATCTGATATCCAAAATTTCTTCTATCTCGTTTGATTGTTGTTTAGGAAACTATTTCTCCAATTTTGCTTCACTATCTTCACTGAATTTTGCTTCATGGTACTGATGTAGATCTACAATGTTGAATATAGGTATATACCCACACCATTTGGTAACTCTACTTCATATGCATTTCCTGAATCAAATTTCTTCAAAATATTTCAGGGTCCAAACTTCCTCATCTTGAGCTTATTGTATGTGCCCACTAGAAATCTTTCCTTCCTCAAGTACACCATCACTTCATCTCCAAATTCGAACTCCTTATGTCTCCTCTTTTCATCTACTCGCTCCTTATACTTTTGATTCATATTTTCCAATTGTTGCTTTACTTGAGTATGCACTTTCTTCATATGTTCTACAAATTAATCTTCTTCTGCACTCCTTTTATCTTCCTTACTGATGTCTTGCAACTCTGATATACCTCTAGGATGAACTCCAGTAACAATCTCAAAAGGTGTTTTTTTGGTACTCCTATTCACTGAATTATTGTAAGCAAACTCTACTTGTGTAAGGACAAAATCCCAACTTCCAGTCTTCTCCCCAACCAAACATCTCAACAAATTCCCCAAACTCCTATTCACTACCTCTGTCTATCCATCAATATGTGGGTGAAAAGTAGAACTGAACTTTAAATCTATCTTTAGCTTCTTCCCAAGTGTCCTCCAAAAGTAACCAACAAACTTTGTATCTTTGTCTGAAACAATACTCCTAGGTAATCTATGCAATTTGACCACTTCCTTGAAAAACAAGTTGGCTACATGTACTGCATTTGCTATCTTCTTACAAGGTATGAAATGTGCCATTTTAGAAAATCTATCCACCACCACAGCTATAGAATCATTACCTATTTGTGTCTTCAGCAAGCCAAGTATGAAATCCATGCTAATATCCTCCCAAGGTCTCTCTGGGACCGTCAAAGGCTTATACAATAGAACATTCTGACTACTCCCTTTTGTAGCTTGACAAACTCTACAAATCTGCACAAATTTTCTAACATCCTTATAAATTTGTGGCCAAAAGTGATTCTCACTTTCCAATGCTATTGTCTTATCAATTCCAAAGTGTCCTACCAATCCTCCACTATGTTTTTCTTTCACCAAGCTATCCCTCATTGAACTCCGAGGTATACACAATTGATTCCCTTTGAACAACATATCCTCCTGAATGAAATAATCCATCCAATGACTCCTATCCTCCAAGACTAGTTCTTTACAAGCTCCCCAAGGTTCTACAAAATTCAGGTCTTCCTCATACAATTTCTTCAATTCACAAAGCCTAATACCTCCACTCTCATCTCTGCTAGTAGATTCCTTCTCCTACTCAAAGCATCGACGACTCTATTTGACTTTCCACTCCTATGTTTCAAAAAAAAAGTATAACTCTGCAAGAATTCCACCCATCTCATGTGTCTCTGATTCAACTTACCTTGACTATTCAAATACTGCAACGCTTGATGATAGGTATACAACACAAACTCCTTAGGCAACAAGTAATGTATCCACTTCTTCAAGGCTCGAAATATGGCATAAAAATCTTGATCATACAATGAAGACCTTCTCCTAGCATCATTCAATTTCTCACTAAAATAAGCTACTGGTCTTCCTTCTTGAATTAATACTTCTCCAATTGCATTTCCACTTGCATCACAGTCTACCTGAAATACCTTATTAAAGTATGGTAAAGCCAACACAAGCTACACAGTCACCTTCTATTTCAACAACTCAAAACTTCGGTCTACTCTAGATGTCCACCTAAAATCTTTCTTATCCCCGCTCATTGTTTCTGTCATAGGACTGCAAATAGAACTAAAATTCCTAATGAACTTCTGGTAGAAACTAGAAAATCCATGAAATGATCTTACCTCTCCAATGATTTCCAGTGTAGGCCATTCAACAATTTCTCTTACCTTCTTAGGATCCATCTTCAATCCATCCGTAGATATCACAAATCCCAGATATACCAATTCTTCCTTCATGAAACTACACTTCTTAATGTTTATCAAAAACTGCTCTTCTCTCAACCTCTACAAAACTTGTCTTATATGCAACAAATGTTCCTCTCTAGTCTTACTAAAAATCAAGATTTCATCCAAATAGACAATCACAAACTTACCCAAGAATTTCTTCAATACCTCATTCATTAGCCTCATGAAAGTACTCGGTGCATTGGTTAGTCCAAAAGGCATCACCAACCACTCATACAATCCTTCATTTATCTTGAATGTTTTCTTCCACTCATCCCCTTCTTTGATTCTGATCTAATGATATCCACTCTTCAAATCTATCTTTGTAAAGTATTTAGCTCCACTTAAACAATCCATAATGCCATCCATTCGATGCAAAGGAAATCTATACTTCACTATGATTTTTTTTATGGCTCTAGATTTTGTACACATCCTCCATTCTCCAACCTTCTTAGGTGCTAGCACAATAGGTAGTGCATAAGGACTTAAGCTTTCTCTGATCAAATATTTCCACAACAACTTTTTCACTTTTCTATTCAACTCTTCATTCTCTTTCGGTGTCATCTGATGTACTACTTTATTAGGAAAAGTAGCTCCAGGAATCAGATCCATGCAATGACTAAAACTCATAGGTGGTAATCCATTAGGTACATTATTTGAAATGATCTCTTCATATTCTCCCAGCAACTCCTTTATCTCCTCTGGTTGTTCTTCTACATGTTCCAAGTCTTTAGCCTTCTTATGAACCAAGGCATAGTACACGTTCTCATGTCTTAGTCCATCCAGAAATCTCCTTCCATCAACCAAACAAATTCTAGCATTCGTACAAACTCCAACTTTAGGAACATCCTCCAATGGCAACAAATTTTGCTTCATCCCATTAGAAACAATGGCATATGTGTTCTTCTTTCCATCATGAATAGCCTGTCTATCATATTGCTAGGGCCTTCCCAACAAAACATGGCATACATCCATAGGCATGATATCACACAAAACTTCATCATGATAATTTTCTATCTTTAATTTCACCAAACATTGTTCACTTACTAGTATCTTATGCTCATCTTGAATCCATGCTATCTGATAGTGTTTTGGGTGTTTCAATCTTTCCATCTTCAATTTGGTCACCATTTCTTCAGAAACCAAGTTCTCAGAGCTTCCACTATCAACAATCACTCTGCAACATTTACCAACTACCTTGCATTTCGTCTAGAACAAATTCTTTCTTTGCAACGGTTCCTGCTCCATCTCACTTTGACACAATACTCTTCTGTTCACCAACACTTCTCCCTCTTTTGCTTTATTAGATGATCCGATATGATCCTTCTCAACAAAGGTCATTCTTTTACTATTCTCTTTCTTTATGCTTGTCTCTCCTTGATTACATTCAAATGCTCTATGTCCTTCTTCACCACACTTAAAACAAGTTCCCATGAATACTGTTTTATCCTATCCTCTATCATCTTTTCTAGAACCATATCCTCCTCTCTGGTAAGAGTTTCCATCATCTCTATGGTATGAATTATCATTCTTATTGACTTCCTTATCTTTATTCTAATCTGTAAAAGATCCTCTTCCTCCTCCAATAAAAGTTCTTCCTCTTTGAAATCTTCTGCCTCTTCGTCTCTGTCTCTGCTCATGTCTTTTATTCAGCTTCTCTTTTTCTTTTAGGGCACATTGATATGCCTCTGCCACACTCAAAAACTTGATCAAATTGATCTCATCTTGTATAGACAGCTTCAAGCCATTCACATATCTGGCTACTTGCTCGACCTCATCCTCTGAATGTTTGGATATGATATTCAAATTGTAGAACTCCTCAGTATATTCTGTCACACTTGACTCCTTTTGCTTCAAATTCTGCAACTTCCGGAACAAACTAATCTGATAGTCTGCGGGCATAAAATTCGTCTTTAACTTATTCACCATTTGATCCCATGATTTTATCTTCTCCTTTCCTCTTCTTTGCCTATTTGTTTACAAATACTCCCACCAAAGGGATGCATGTCCTTTCAACTTTGTACAAGAAAATTTCACCTTCTTGTCTTCGGCGGTACCTTCAAAATCAAAATACTTCTCCATCTCCATTATCTAATCAAGCAATTCATCTAAATCCAACTTACCACTATAATCTAGTGGATTAAAATGTGTTTTAGTATTTACTTTGGTTAGGGATCTTATGAACCTCTCTTCTCCCTGATCAAGGCCAGGTTGATTTTCTCTTTCCCCTTCTTCTTGTTCTTCTACCTCTTCATCACTCATATCATCAATTGGTTGACCTCTGGGTCATTTCAACTGCTTCTAATCTAGCAGCAATTTCTCTCAACATCTCCATTATAGTTGGGTCTGCATTTCCACGCGCTCCATTTCCTCTACCATTTCTTCTTCCTGCCATCTTTACACAAGCCCTTTGCAGTTGTAGGTCAAATCCTTAGTCTACCACCCCACAAAAAATCTTCAACGGGACTCTTTAAACTCTGATGATCTCTCATAGAATGAATCTTGCTTTGATACTAATTTTGGTGCATTCATGGTAGGAGGGTCCTCAAGAGAATAGTTCAAACCATGCAATAAGAGTTACACAATAGAAGCCACTTAGAATATGGAGGAAAATGCAGATTCAAACATTCAAAAAAATTAGTTATAATTAGCCAACAACATCCGGGTTTGTAGATTGGGCTCACAGGCTTGATACAACATGCTCAAAATACAATATTCCTATATACTCCTTAATACGAGCTGAAATATTACATATCAAATCTAATATTCATCTACTTTCCTTTCTAATGATCTATTACAATGATTTATATCACATCTAGAGATCTAGAATCCTCCACGTTGGCCAAAGATCATTACAATCTCCAATAAAGGAAACATAACGTGTGAGTGAAATAGGTCGGCCTTAAATTTGAATTTCTCCTCGACAGGTGCATACAATGAAGTGTGGACCTGAATTAAGGTCGGGGACACTCCACAGAACAATTCGTAACACACCTCTAGGATCTGCAAGTTACGGGAAGGATCCACAAGAGACAAAACTAGACGTTAGGCTCGAAACTGCTTTGGTGCTTTGTTCTAGAAACTGCCACTTAATCCGAAAGTGATAAATTGCCAAAAAAAATCCAATCAATTTGAAATCTTGGAATAAGGAAAATTAACATGTCCAGGATGAAAACATAGATCCGCAGGGTCTGGTGAGAAAATATGATGAAATGTTGAATTTTTCAACTTGTTGGTGAGTAAGAACTAAACAAGAACAAAACTAAAATTAAAATATTTTTGGTTGATGCAGGATTGCAAAGAACCAAGGATGCTCTTGCACTAGTATAAAACCCTTCCAAAATATTCCATGCCTCTTCTTATTTATGGAATTTTTTATTCCATGCATTTAAGGAAAATATTACCTTACTTTCATGGCCTCATAGGCATCAAATGATTAAGAATTTTTTCATCGATTTATTCTATGCAATCATTCAAAGACAACCCTAGTTTGATATAATCAAATAATAGAGATAATAATATGTCACACCCATGTTAACATGAGAAATGAATTCTTGTGTAATATATTCCTCCATCAAAATTTTGTTAAACCAATATTCATTTAAACTCTTTGTAACTACAAATAATTTTTTTAGAGACCAAAATATCAAGTGTCAAAAAAACATGAAAAAATGAATTTTACTTAAATTTTGACTGGGGGCATATTTTTCCTAAAAATTGACCATATTGTGAAATATTACCTCTTCAATATCCCATAAAACCATTTCATTCCAACTCTTATGAAGCCTCTAAAATCAATTATTTTTGTAAATTACTAGGAAAAAAATGAGAAAATGAATTTCTCTCAATTGGTAAAGAATCTTGCCATGAATTTTTTCATATTAAGTGAAATGACATCAGAAACATCACTAAAAATGTTTTTGGCTCCATTCTTCACAAATTTTTAATTTTATGTTTCGGTGAACCATATAATTGCAATTAGATGAAAGATCACTTCTGCAAAATTTGATCCAAACAAGAACCTTTCACAAAACAAGATGCCAAGAAATATAAACACCAAACTAAAATTAGAAATAAAATGAGTAATTTTTTTGGTTGATGCAAGATTTATTGTGGACCCAAATTCTTATACATCATAATGCAATAGTTTCTTTCATAATATATGATCCCAAAGATAAAAAATAATCCTTCCATATTCTATTTTTTTGAATAATCCCACTAATTTTGCCTACAACTTATAGTTTTTTATGAAAGGTGATGAAAGGAAAAGGATTAGGTGTAGATGAATCATTTGAGATGAGAAAATATTGAATGTAGGTAGTCAACTACTCTACTTGAGCCTTGAAATGCTCCTTGGTTTATTCATCTCTATCCATTCTTCTTGTTGGATGTTGTGGATATGGTTGCTGATATGTGGTTGTCATTGATTTAAACACTATTACCATTTGGTATATCAATTGTTGTATATGATGAGGATATTGAGAAAATTGTAAGAGAAAGTGTTCTAGGTTCCCAGTGGAACTGTGCAGGTTATGAAGGTGTCTTGTTATGTACGTTAAAGATTAGCTGGTGTAGATTAAAGGATCTATTGTTGAATGTTTCTAGATCATCTACCGGAAGTTTCAGAGGTCCACGTGAAGTTTTGATTGTGTTGTGGTCTGACAGTGTTTTTGTGGTCTCTGTCAGTGTTCCTGAATGAAGATTGTGTTATTCTGGTAATCTCAGTTGTTGTGGATGCTTCTCTGTTGTTTCTTGGTGTTTTCTAATGTCTCTAGATCATTATCTATCTTTGTGGTACGTCCACATTACTCGGAGAGCTCGTGTTTGTAGATTTTTTTTGCGCATGTTCAGGTTTTCATATTCTTAGAAGACATGTTGGTGGTAGCATGTTGTGGATCTTCATGGTGAAATTAATTAAAGTATTTTTGTGTCGGAGATGTTAATTTGGGTCTCCACTATGTTGTGGCCGACCTTGGTGGATTTGCATTGGAAATTTATTTGTGAATTTGGGCTGACATTGAAAATATGTTTTATTTTTCTGGCCGACTAAGTTGTGATGAAATCTCATGTTGTGGATATATAAGAGTGATTGGTTGAGTGAAGTTAGTGTGTACATAGGTGTGAATGTATGCTAGAGAAAGTGTAAATGTGTAAATAGTGTTTCTATCATTTGATTGCAGAGTAGAGAGTGAAGAAGTTTGAGCGAAGTGTGAGGAAGGTTTTCTATGCTTAATTGGAATTGTAATCAGGTTTGTGTAGAAGCTATTATTTCAGTTCATACTCTATGGATCTAATCCATATTCCTATATTGTTGGACAGTGAGTCCTCTTTTGTATTTGAGTAGTGAGCTCTAGGCAGTGTGCCTGAATGCATGTGCATTCCCCTTATTATTTCTCATTATACTTTTAACAGAGTATAATCTTGTGGACTAACATCCATCGTGGTTTTTCCCCTAACAGGTTTTCCATGTAAAAATATTGGTGTGCTTTGTCTCTCTGATGTGTTAATTGCTTGTGGTTAATTACTTATTCATCAGATATGAGATTAAGTTGAGTTAAGTAAGAAAAGTTTAAGTTTTTGTCACAACTGATTCACCCCCCCTCTTAGTTGTGTGTCCTTGTTTTTCCAACAATTGGTATCAGAGAAGGTTCCTCTAAAGAAGTCTAAAAGCTTGAGGTGATCTGGGATGGCAACATTCAAGAAGGACAGTTTGAGATTTGATGGCACCAACTATTCACTGTGGAAAGTTAGGATGCAATGTCACTTAAGGTGTATTGGCAAAGCTTTTTGGAAGTTTACAAGAGGTCCATCTACTATTCCTTAGAATGGTCCCTCCACTATTGATGAGATCAAAGATGCTAAAAATAGTATTACAGCTATTGAAGCTTTGGTGAGTACTCTGACAGATTTAGAGATGGCTAATGTGGTAGGATTGCAGATAGCTCATGAGATTTGGACAAAACTAGAAAATTTGTATGAAGGAGATGTACAGGTGAAGAAGGCTAAGCTACAAAGCTTGAAAGGCAAGTATGCGAATTTGAAGATGGGTGAGGATGAAAATATCACTTCTTTTATGTAGCGAGTAAATGAAAGAGTGATGGGTATTACATGTGTCAGTGGTTCTATGGATGAGGATGAAATTGTGGCTAAAGTACTCAGATCCTTGCCTCCTTCCTAAAAAATGAAGGTTCATGCTATTGAAGAGTTCAGATCAGTAAACAAGATGACAAGAGACACATTGATCGGGAAGCTTGTTGCTTTTGAAATAAGTGAATTTGGTGAATCTACACCGAAGACTGAATCTGCATTTAAGGACACTATATCCAGAAGTAACAGGAAAAGACATAGTCTGGGAGAAAGTTCCAAAAACATATCCAAGTATGATGAAGAACTGAAACAACTTAAAGATAAAGAAAGAGAGGTAGAAGAACTGGAAGCATTGATTGCAAAGCAAGAATGCAGAGGAAAAGGTAAGGATGAAGATGTATTTCCTATCAAATGTTTTTCATGTAGTAAAATAGGTCATTTTGCATCAAGATGTCCTGAAAGAGTTCCTAGATCTAAGCCTAATAAGTCTAGATTCCAAAGGAAATGCTACTTTGCTAAAGAAGTAGTGACTGATGATGAGTCTGATAAAGATAATGGAAAAGAAGATAAATGGTTTTTCACTGCTACCATTGAAGATAATCCTATGGCTACTAAATTTGCTAAAGATGAAAAGGCTCTTGCAGCCCAAGTTGAAGAAAAAGATGAGTGGGTCATTGATAGTGGATGCTCACATCATATGACTGGTGATAAAAGAAAATTTGTGAGTCTAGAAAATTATGACGATGGGGTTGTAAGATTTGGAGATAACAATGCTAGTGTGATTCATGGTAGAGGATCTATTTGTCTTGGTGGTAAGGATAACACTGATGATTTTATTTATGTTGAAGGATTGAAGCATAACTTGTTGATTTTTGGATAGATGGTGCACAAGGGATATGATCTTCAGTTCAAAGATGGAAGATGCAACATACGTGGAAGTTCTGGGAATATGATTGCAACATGAAAACAAACAAAAGGTAATCTTTTTCATCTGAATACTGCTAGTGGGAGTTGTTTAATTTATCAAGTAGATGAAAGCTAGTTGTGGCATAGGAGGTTGTGTCATGTAAACTTTGACAACATTACCAAGATAAGTTCTACTCAAGCAGTAAGAGACCTGCCTAGGTTAGTGAAGCCTACTAATATAATCTACAAGGAATGTAAGATGGGTAAACAAACTAGAGTCTCTTTCTGTAGCAAACAGTTTCATTCAAATAATTTGTTGGAGCTACTACATACTAACCTTTGTGGTCCCTCTAGAGTCAAAATTATTCATGGAGAAAGGTATTTCATGCTAGTTATTGATGATTACTCTAGAATGATATGGGTTTCTTTCTTAAGAGAAAAATGTGAAGCATTGGAGAAGTTCAAATGTTTCAAGACTATGAAAAAAATGAGAAAGGTTTGGAAATCAAGTGCCTGAGATCTGACAGAGGTGGTGAGTTCATTTCTAAGGAGTTAAACTCGTATTGTGAAGAGCATGGAATTAAAAGACATTTATCTACTCCTCGAACCGCTCAATAGAATGGAGTTGCAAAGAGAAAGAATAGAACAATTTTGGATGCTGCCAAAACAATAATGATGGAAGGAAATGTGTCTTAGATGTACTGGAGTGAAGTGGTAAGCATTGTTGTGTATACTCTAAATCGGGTAAATGTTAATGGTAATTCTAGTAAGACCCCTTATGAGTTATGGTTTGGTCACAAGCCTACTGTTAAGTATTTCAAAATCTTTGGAAGCAAGTGTTATATCAAGAGAGATGATGATATAGGAAAATTTGATGCAGGAAGTGATGAATGAATCTTCCTAGGTTATTCCACTAAAAGAAAGGCCTACCGGTGCTATAACAAAAGACTGAGAAAGATGGTTGAAATTGCAAATGTAAGAGTTGATGAGGACTTTGTCAAATCATCCAAACATTGTAGTTATGATTTAGATGAAGACATTATAATCCAAGGGAATAATACTCAGACACAAAATATAATTCAGATTATTCCATATGTTTCGGTGAAGAAACCTCAATTTGTTCTGGTAAATCAAGTCAATCAAGAGGCACATACAAGTGCAAGTGTAAAAAAAAGATCAAAAGAGTCAGAAGTTCAAGAATGTCCCAAAACTCCAAGGTATGTAAGGCTAAATCATTCTGAAAATTAAATCATAGGAGATAAGAGTAAAGGAGTGCAAACTAGAAGAAAAATTGCAGAAGAAAATTGTTTGATTTCCAAGATTGAACCTAAAAATGTCACTGAAGCCTATCAAGATGAACACTAATTGGAAGTTATGAAGGAAGAACTGACACAGATTGAAAAGAATGACACATGGCTACTGGTTCTGAGGCCTAAGGACAAAAATGTGATTGGTACTAAATAGGTATTTAGAAACAAGCTGAATGAAGAAGGTGAAGTGGTCTGGAATAAAGAAAGATTGGTATGTAAAGGTTATTCTCAAATGGAAGGTGTTGATTTTGAAGAAACCTTTGCCCCTGTTGCTAGAATTGAAGATGTTAGACTATTTATTGCTTATGTTGTATACAAGGATTACAAAGTTTATTAGATGGATGTGAAGTCAACATTTTTGAATGGAGAACTAGAAGAAGAAGTGTATATTGAACAACCAGATGGATTTCAACTAATAGATAAGGGAGATATGGTTTGCAGATTGAAGAAAGCTTTGTATGGACTTAAGCAAGCCCCTAGAGCCTGGTATGCTAGATTTTAGGCTGATCCAACAGAATCACATGTGACTGCTATGAAGAGAATTTTCAAATATCTAAAAGGAACAGTTGACTTTGGACTTTGGTATCCAAAGGATGATGATCTCACTTTGTGTGCATTTAATGATGCAGATTGGGTTGGTGATGTAGATGATAGGAAAAGTACTAGTGGTGGTTCTTTCTTCCTAGGGAAGAAATTGGTGTCCTAGTTAAGCAAAAAGTAGAATTCCATTTCTCTATCTACCGCTAAAGCAGAATACATTGTTGTTGCCAATAATTGTACTCAAGTGATATGGATGAAATAGATGTTGAGAGATATTAGGGTAATATATGAAGAGCCTATTGCCATATACTGTGACAACTCAAGTGCAATATATATCTCAAGGAATATGGTGCTACACTCTAAGACTAAACACATATCAATCAAGTTTCATTTCTTGAGGGAGAAAGTGAATGAGAAAGAAGTCAGATTGGAGTATGTGCCTACCAAAGAATAGATTATAGATATATTTACTAAGCCATTGTCGAAGGATACTTTTGAGTATCTTAGAGGAATGCTAGGGGTAATTACCCCTCCTGATAAGAACTAAAATATGCATTTGCTTGCATCAATCTATGAACTTTATTGCTATATTCTAATCCAGATTGATGTTTATGTGGTTGCTACTCAAGGGGAGTAGTCAGATGTGAAGATATGTGGTTCAGAGCATGTATATGGAAAGGTCATTGTTACCTTTTCCATTGATTTCAAAGGGGGAGAAGTGCATTGTGAAAAATATTTCTAAGGAGAAGAGCCTTGTGGGGAGAAGTGTAGTTGAGAAGAAGAAGTCAGTGTGTTGGGTTGATGGTATTTTTCACATCATGTGTTGCCATCAATGCCAAAGGGGGAGATTGTTGGATGTTGTGGATATGGTTTTTGATATGTGGTTGTCATTGATGTCAACACTATTAGCATTTGGTATATTAGTTGCTGTAAATGATGAAGATATTGAGAAAATTATAAGAGAAAGTGTTCTAGGTTCCTAGTAGAACTGTGCAGATCATGAAGGTGTCTTGTTTTGTATGTTAAAGATTAGTTGGTGTGGATTAAAGGATCTATTGATGAATTTTTCTAGATCATCTACCAAAATTTTTAGAGGTCCGCATGAAGTTTTGATTATGTTGTGGTCTCTGTCAGTGTTCCTGAATGAAGATTGTGTTATTCTGGTAATCTCAGTTGTTGCAGATGCTTCTTTGTTGTCCATGATCAACTCATGGGATAGGATGGTGCATAGGTTGAAGGCACAATTCCTTCCTGCTGATTATGAGGTGCAGGAGTTCAAAAAGAGGCAGAATCTAAAACAAAAAGACATGATTCAATGTTTCCAAGGTCTGTAAGAGGTCTGAGTTGTGAACCCTAGGTGTGAGAGGGCTGATCTCTTAAGGAGTAATGGATTTTAAGGCTCCATATAAGAGTATTTGATAGAATAATTTAAGTTGAGTGTCTTTGCCATCATCGTTGGGTGTTTTCTATCCTTGCCACTCTGCATCATAGTGGTATCAAAGCCTGATTGCAGGTAGTTTTTGAAAGAAAGTCATCATGCCTCCAAAAGTTGGACCGGTGGTTGCAAAGGAGTTGAAGGCCTTGAGAGAAGAGATAGAGGCCTTAAAAGAAATGAACAGAAGGAGAGGGTGAAGAGGACCCTCAAGGGGAAGAGATACCCCCTCATGAGAGAAGAATCCTTAAAGCATTGCAAGCATCAAGAGGAGTCCTTTGAAGTGAAGATGGATCTACCGGTGTATAATGGAAAGATGGATGTGGAAGAAGTGTTAGAGTGGGTAGAGGCATTGCATAATTACTTTGAATATAAAGAAATGGTAGAGAATAAGAAGGTAAAGTTTTCCAAAACAAAGTTGAAGGGATCCACCTTGACATGGTGGAATTTCATCCAAGGAGAAAGGGTGAAGATGGGTAAGTCCGTGATCAACTCATGGGATAGGATGGTGCATAGGTTGAAGGAACAATTCCTTCTTGATGATTATGAGGTGCAGGAGTTAAAAAAGAGGCAGAATCTGAAACAAAAAGACATGATTCAATGTTTCCAAGGTCTATAAGAGGTCTGAGTTGTGAACCCTAGGTGTGAGAGGGCTGATCTCTTAAGGAGTAATGGAGTTTAAGGCTCCATGTAAGAGTATTTGATAGAAGCATTTAAGTTGAGTGTCTTTTCCATCATAGTTGGGTGTTTGCTATCCCTACCAATCTGCATCATTTCTTGGTGTTTTCTAATGTCTCTAGATCATTCTCTATCTTTGTGGTACATCCACATTACTCGGAGAGCTTGTGGTTGAAGATCTTTTCTTGTGCATGTTCGGGTTTTCATATTCTTGGCCAACATGTTGGTGGTAGCATGTTGTGGATCTTCGTGGTGAAATTAATTAAAGTATTTTTGTATTGGAGATGTTAATTTGGGTCTCCACTATGTTGTGACCGACCTTGGTGGATTTGCATTGGAAATTTATTTGTGAATTTGGGTCGACATTGAAAATATGTTTTATTTTTCTGGCTGACTAAGTTGTGATGAAATCTCATGTTGCAGATATATAAGAGTGATTGGTTGAGTGAAGTCAGTGTGTGGATAGGTGTGAATGTATTCCAAAGAAAGTGTAAATGTGTGAATAGTGTTTCTATCATTTGAGTGCAGAGCAAAGAGTGAAGAAGTTTGAGCGAAGTGTGGGGAAGGTTTTATGTGCTTAATTGGAACTGTAATCAGGCTTGTGTAGAAGTTATTCTTTCAGATCATAATTTGTGGATCTAATCCATATTTCTATATTGTTGGACACTGAGTCCTCTTTTGTATTTGAGTAGTGATCTCTAGGCAGTGTACCTAAATTCATGTCCATTCCCCTTATTATTTCTCATTATACTTTTAACAGAGTATAATCTTGTGGACTAACATCCACTGTGGTTTTTCCCCTAACAGGGTTTCCACGTAAAAATCTTGGTGTTATTTGTCTCTCTGACATGTTAATTACTTGTGGTTAATTGCTTATTCATCAGATCTGAGATTAAGTTGAGTTAAGTAAGAAAAGTTTAAGTTTCTTTCACAATTGATTCACCCCCCCTCTCAGTTGTGTATCCTTGTTTTTCCAACACTTCCAAGGATAACTATCATGACTATTTTAAAATTTTCATTTTCTAACCCTTTAGTTTGTTAGCTAAGATTGAATCTTGTGATTTGGTAATCTATTACTCACATGTATTTCTCCTCCTTTTAATAAATAAAAGTGGAAATTTCCACAACCATCAACCCTTAGGAATCCACTAAAATAGTAGAGATAACTCTTACCTTTTTAGAACAACGGAATACTTTGAATAATGTGACAATAAAAATAAATAATTAGAAAATAATACCACTTCTCTTTTCCTTTTCATCATCACATTTTTCAACTAGGTTAAACCATTTTCTCTTGATACACCTACTTGTTGAGATGTTTCTAATCGAGTGGTTATTTTTTTGCATGTTAATATGGAAGAATCATAGATAGTATAGAATCATGGGAAGAAGAAGACCCTTGATGTAAAGAGTCTTCTATTGAGTAGGAATTCTTATAGGAATACTATTTTTTCATGAGTACAAATTCTTTAAAATTAACCATCTCCTTTATAATGAGAACCTCATCTAGTAAAAAATCTCATCATGAGGAGGATGCTTCTCAATATTAGCTCCCTGATAAGAATAGGATCTCATCTTTAAAATAATTATTCTTGAGGAATTTGATTAGTATGGCCTTGAGGAGACTATTGCAACTATTATAGAATATATTTCTAAATGGGTAAGTGTTAGTTGTATGGTTTTGATGCAGAAGCATCCTTGGTTCTTGGCAATCTTGCATCAACCAAAACAAGAAAAAAATCATTTTAGTTTTGTTCAGTTCAAGTTGGCAGATTCAAAATTTCATCATATTTGCTCACCAGACCCTGTGGATCTATGTTTACATCATGGACATGTTCATTTTCCTTATTCCAAGATTTGAGCACATTTGGATCTTTTTCCGGCAAGTTATTGCTTCTAGATTTAATGGCAGTTTCTTGAATTGGAACTGGAATAATTTTCAAACCTAACGGCCAGTTTGATCACTTGTGGATCTTTCCCATAACTTGCGGATCTTGATAGTGTGATTTGAATTGTTCCATGGAGTGTCCTCAACCTTAATTATAGGTCCACACTTCATCCTATGCATTCAGCATGGAGTAATTCAAATTGGAGGCCGACCTATTTCATGTGCACGTTACATTTTCTTCATTGGAGATTGTAATGATCTTTGGCCGACGTAGATGATTCTAGATCTTTGGATGTGATATAAATCATTGTAATGGATCATTAGGAAGGTAGATTTTAGAGATATAGGCTTGGATATGTAATATTTCAGCTCGCAATAAGGAGCATATAGGAATATTGTATTTGAATATGTTGTATCAAGCCTGTGAGACGAATCTGTAAGCTCAGATGTTGCCGACTGATTGTATTTAAAATTTATGTTAATAAGAATGTATGAATCTACGTTTCCCCCCATATTCTATGTTGCTTCTATTGTGTGACTCTTGCTGCACAATCCAGATTGTTCTCTTTGAGGACCCTCCTACCGTGGTTGCACCAGATTGGTATTAGAGCGATATTCGATCCATGAGAGATCGCCAAAATTTGTGGAGTCCTGTTGAAGATTTGTTGTGGGGCGGTAGATTGAGGATATGACCTGCAACTATAGAGGACTTGTGTAAATATGTTGGGAAGAAGAAATGTTAGAGGAAATGGAGTGTGTGGAAATGCAGACCCGACTATGATGGAGATGTTGAGAGGAATTGTTGCCAGATTAGAAGCAATCAAAATGGCCCAAAGGAGAGGTTGACCAGTTGATGATGTGAGTGATGAAGAGGTAGAAGAATAGGAAGAAAGGGAAAGAGAAGATCAACCTAACCTTGATCAGGGAGAAGAGAGGTTCATAAGAGCCCTAACCAGAATAAATAATAAGTCGCATTTCAATCCATCGGATTATAGTGGTAAGTTGGATTCAGATGAATTGCTTGATTGGATAACAAAGATGGAGAAGTATTTTTATTTTCAAGGCACTGCTGAAGATAAGAAAGTAATTTTTTCTTGTAAAAAGTTGAAAGGAAATCCGTCCCTTTGGTGGGAAAATTTGCAGACAGATAGGTGAAGAAGAGGAAAAGAAAAAATAAAATCATGGGATCAGATAGTGAATAAGTTGAAAACAAAATTTATGCCTACATACTATCAACTCAGTTTGTTTTGGAAGTTGCAAAATTTGAAGCAGAAGGAGTTAAGTGTGACAGAGTATATTGAGGAATTCTACAAGTTGAATATTAGATATGGACATTCGGATGATGAGATCAAGCAAGTAGCTAGATATGTGAATGGATTGAGGTCTTCTATACAGGATGAAATCAGTTTGATCAAGTTGCAAAGTGTGGAGGAGGGATATCAATGTGCCCTAAAATCATAAGAGAAGTTGAATAAAAGACATGAGCATAGACAGAGAGGAAGATTCTTTACTGGAGGATAAAGAGGCTCTTTTGTAGATTAGAATAAGGATAAGGAAGTCAGTAAGAATGATAATTTGTAACATAGAGATGATGGGAACTCTTACCAGAGAGGAGGATATGGTGGTTACCAGAATGAGGGTTATAAACAAGATGATAGAGGATAGGAGAAAAGAGTACTCAAAGGAACTTGTTTTAAGTGTGGTAGAGAAGGACATAGAGCATTTGAATGTAATAAGGGAGAGACAAGAAGAAAGATAGAGAATATTAGAAGAACAACCTTTGTTAAGGAGGATCATGCCAGATCATCTAATAAACTAGAAGATGGAGAAGTGTTGGTGAGCAGAAGAGTATTGTGTCAAAGTGAGATGGAGCACGAACCGTTGCAAAGAAAGATACTTTTTTGGAATAGATGTAAGGTAACTGGTAAATGTTACAAAGTGATTGTTGACAGTGGAAGTTCTGAGAACCTAGTTTATGAAGAAATGGTGACCAAATTGAAACTAGAAAGATTGAAGCACCTGAAGCCCTATCAGATAGCATGGATTCAAGATGAGAATAAGATACTGGTAAGTGAACAATGTTTGGTGAAATTGAAGATAGGAAATTATCATGATGAAGTTTTATGTGATATCATGCCTATGGATGTATGCCATGTTTTGTTGGGAAGGCCTTGGCAATATGATAGATAGGCTATTCATGATGGAAAGAAGACAACATATACCATTGTTTCTAATGGGATGAAGTAGACTTTGTTTCCATTGGAGGATGTTCCTAAAGTTGAGGTTTGTATGAGTGCTAGAATTTTTTTGGTTGATGGAAGGATATTTCTTGATGGACGGAGACATGAGAACATGTGTTATGCCTTGGTTCCTAAGAAGGATGAAGACCTAAAGCATGTAGAAGAACAATTGAAGGAGATAAGCGAGTTGCTAATAGAATATGAAGATATCATTTTAGATAATGTACCTGATGGATTACCACCTATGAGGAGTATTATTCATTGCATGGATCTGATTCTTGGAGCTAGTTTTCCTAATAAAGCAACACACCAAATGACACCTGTAGAGAATGAAGAATTGAATAGACAAGTGCAAGAATTTTTGAGGAAGGGTTTGATTAGAGAACACTTAAGTCCTTGTGCAGTACCTGTTGTGTTATCACCTAAGAAGGATGGATAATGGAGGATGTGTATAGACTCTAGAGCCATAAACAAGATCACAAAGAAGTATAGATTTCCTTTGCCCCAGATGGATGGCATTATGGATTGTTTGAGTGGAGCTAAATACTTTACAAAGATAGATTTGAAGAGTGTATATCATCAAATAAAAATCAGAGAAGGGGATGAGAGGAAGACAACATTCAAGACCAATGAAGGATTGTATGAGTGGTTGGTGATGTCTTTTGGACTAACAAATGCATCGAGTACTTTCATGAGGCTGATGAATGAGGTATTGAAGAAATTCTTGGGTAAGTTTGTGATTGTGTATTTGGATGACATCTTGATTTTCAGTAAGACTAGAGGAGAACATTTGTTGCATATAAGATGAGTTTTGTAGAGGTTGAGAGAAGAGCAGTTGTTGATAACCATTAAGAAGTGTAGTTTCATGAAGGAAGAATTGGCATATCTAGGATTTGTGATATTTGTGGATGGATTGAAGATGGATCTTGAGAAGGTAAGAGAAATTGTTGAATGGACTACACCGGAAAGCATTGGAGAGGTAAGAAGAATAAATTTAGGGTTTAGAAGAATAAAGTTAGGACATGCTATTATTATTTTCTCTAAATTTAGGGTTTATAAGAACAAGGCCCCAAGAGTTAAAACTTAAAGTTTATCTAGAGAATCAGAAATAACAAATCAAAAAGTAGCACATGGCATACGCCAAGTGTCATTAGAATATTCTAGATGAAGTCAAAGCTTTGACTTCGTCAGCAACAACACTTTTTTCACTTCTTACTCTAGTATGCAATACTTTGCATAAATCAAGGCTATCAACATCCTTTAGAATATCGTACAGGGAACATCTACCAGGACTGAGAACAAGCTACAAAACTCAAAACTACAAAACAAATATTTCTGCAACACCTCTAGTATCTGGTATTTGGTTCTTCCTTTCATCATTCAGGGCTCAGGCTCTGGGATCTTTTCTTCACCTTTCTTCAATTGATATTCTCAGAAAGCACTCAATGTTTGATGCATATGTTCTTTTTAGATCCCTTATACTTCCTTCCAAGTGAGTTTGAGCCTAGTGTATTCTTCTGATACCTGGAGTATATTATCATTCCTCTACACTTTGTTTGTTTCATATCTAGCTATAGTGTTCTTGCATTGTATAATCTCGTCAATGACCTCCCGAGTTAATAGCTAAGAAGGGTCTCTATTTATTATTTCAATCAATTATTTGAAGGCTTTAGCTTCTTTACCCTCTTGTCCTAGCATTTCAATAAAGTCTTGATCTTTATCAAGAAATTTTCTACATTCCACAGTGACCTTTTCAAATCCTTCAATACATTGCATTAGCATGTCACCTTCCCATTTCAATTTTTTCTTCCGTTTTTCTAAAAATGGAACTTCTCGCTCTGAAATTACATTTCCTTGTATTAATTCTTGGACATCCATTTGTATGAGAATTTCAAAATTTCTCTTTTTAGCATCAATTTGTTCTTGGTGAACCCTGCATTTAGTTTCAAATATTTTGGATTTCTCAGACCAATGGTATGCTTCCTTATACTTTCCTATTGCATCTATAATGAATTATTCTCCTTGCCTCACCAGTACTCAATCCATTCCTCAAATACATTCATTTAAAGGTGAACTGCTACAATTGCATCCACCTGTTCTTGTGACATTACTATTGGATGTTGGGGCAATTCAATCTGTGCTTGACCAGATAGGGTTATGATTTTATAAAATGTTCCAAGGTAGCAACCCGTTCTTTCAATTCTCTTTTCTTCTTTTTATAATTTTGTACTCTAGCAATAGTAGCATCCAAATTCATCTTATTTCTTCCAACTCTTGCCTTCAAGATGCATGTCCAAGATTAATACTTGTTATCTTGTACTCCTTAGGAATTATTTCATGTGTATTATTGTTAGTTGTTGGAGTAGCTATATGGATGGTTCTGTCTCCATTTGCATTTCCCTATATGACATGTTTTGATTTAGCTCTGCATCTAGGCTTAGGAGTATCTACTTCCTGTATGAAACTATTAAGATACAGAGGAAATAATTCTACTTCCATTGAGGAAGCCAATTCCCCGATCAACCAATTAGGTGCATCATTATCTAGCATAACCTCTATGTTATTCCTTTGTTCCTGGTTTGCACTTGATTCAGGAACCTCTTCTCTTAATTCTTTAGTTTTATTTGCCACGTCCTCTGAAAAAGGAACTTCCTCAAAAATTTATGGCATAGATTCAGGATTACTAGGATTTGGCACCATCTCCTCTGTTTGAAGACTTACATTTTCCTATCTATCTAGATGTTCAACCTCACCTTCCTGGACATCACTTTCTTTGTATTCTACTATGCCAGGTTTTTCCTCATTTCCAACTCCATCACTTGAAACCTGAGTAGCTTCTTCCTTCTCAATATCAACTTCAACTTAGTCATTTTATGATTCTTCAAAGACCTGCAACTGTTCATTATCATTTAGAACATTCCCAAGCAAAGGCTGGGAATCAAAAGTATCTTCAATAATTATTTCATCAACAGGATCCTACTTTGTAGTCTCCCATGTTTCCATCTCAAGGATATCAGGGTTCCCCACTTCTAAGGTGAGTGTTCCTTGTATAAATTATTCTTCTTCAACATTTATATGAGTGGACCCTGTATCCAAAATTTCTTCTATCACTATGTTACATGATTTTTAGCTTTTAGCTAAAATCAGGTTTAGTGTTTATTCTTTGTGTTGTTTGTTTAAACATTTAAAAGATAAACCATAGTCTTCTAAGTTCAATATGCATGAAAAATATTGTCAAATGAACAAATTACATTTTCATTCCAATTTTGCAATTATAGAAAATGATAAAAGAGAATCATATGTGTACAAATGTAATCTTTATTGATAATCATGAAGTGTACATGTCCCTCACAAGCCAAGGGACTAACTTTACTTATTCAATGAAAATAAAGAAATGGTTTATACATGAATAAGTAAACAAATAGAATGTACATATAAGGGTGGAGACCAATCATTCCCTGAGAATGACTAGTTTTGAAAGTGTCCTCTCATTCTGCTACTACCCCCAAGCTACTTGTGTCCTTCCTAGCTCCGTAGTGCTCCTAGCTCCTACATATGACAATCACAATGCTCTAAGAAATGAAAGATCTCAAACCTTACATAAAGACTTACCTATGCATGTATAAAATGATCCCTAAGTGCATTAAATAAGCATGCAAACCTTGAATGTCTTGGAAAACAATGAAGTCATCAAACACATCAAAAATATGCATCTATTTTTCTAACTTGTTTGCTTCATGTGCAGATTTAGGGAAAGTCTTGTTACTATTTTGATTCAATTAAATACAACATGTGGGGTAAATGTGGCTCCCACGAGGGTAGAGTTCAACATTATTTGAGAGAAATAGGAAATTGAGCAACTTGATCAAAGATATACCTGTTATTAATGCATTAAATCAATATGGAATCACACTAGTTGATCAACTTTCATTATCAGATTCAAAAGATGCAACACATTTTGCTGGATATCTCTTTCAATCTTCTTAGGTGGATCCATGATCCATTTTATAAAAATAAGTAAGTGATTTTGGAG
The DNA here is from genome assembly GCA_007258455.2 of Sequoia sempervirens. Lineage (NCBI taxonomy): Eukaryota > Viridiplantae > Streptophyta > Pinopsida > Cupressales > Cupressaceae > Sequoia > Sequoia sempervirens. The sequence continues at coordinate 77,956,567 of VDFB02047230.1, read as the reverse complement.
ATGCATCAAGTTCAATTATGCATCTCTTAAATAATGAAGAAATCAAGGCATGCCTGAAAACATCATGAAGCATATGGGGTAGTAGGAAGGAATAATCCAAGGTACTGCCAGGCCCCTCTCACCTTAACCCTATTGGACAACCACACATCACATATGACGGTGAGCTTTCAGGTCACTGACATAGGTGACATGTGTCTACCCACTAGGATCAAAGTGAGGAGACAGTGTTAATTGTGGCACATAATTGAAAAGGTAAACAACTATTGTGGAAATCAAGTAGCAAACATGTGGTGTAGAAAGCACTGTTATGGAAGCCATGAAGGTTGGGACAGAAAAATGCATGCTACATGTCAATGCAAGGACAAAATTAGTGGATATGCTCATAATCTTTCATGCAAGGGTTTTGGTCATCATAAATGATCCAACATGGATCAAGATTGCATGCAAGAAATGCAAGATCCCAAGTTCAAAATGATAAAAATCAATGCCTTGAGAACAAGTATGCATAACAGTGATATGGAGAAGCAATGCCATCAAAAAAGAAGTGCACAAAATGGAACATAACATCAAAGAAGTAGTGAGCCATAATCTCTAGAGGATGACAGTGTTATATGATGTCAATGTGACAGAGAAGAGCACCATTTGAAATGCATGTAGTCAAGGAGATACCTAGTAACTTCCAAGAAATCAGGGCAGTCCATAGGAGAAAAATGTATTCTTATGTCATGCAGGACAACAAAAAAGACAAATGTCTTTTGACTTTATTGAAGGAAAACAAGAAATGGTCACAAGAGATTACATTACAGATGAAGAAGAAAGGAAGGGTAGTAAAACTTTTTAACTGCCCTAATCAGTGTCACATAATGATCAACTTTCATCTACATTTTCTTGAGTTGCTCAGACCCAAGGATTACCTCCACAAGTGATATGCAGTTGACAATAAATTTATTGATGGAAATGGGGAAGCATTCAAGTTTCACAACTTACAAGTGTAACTTTTAATGGGCATAAGATATTTTCCACAACTGGTTGCACAATCTGTTATTTTGAGACAATGAAAATGATAGAAATTTAAAAACAATGGAAAGAGCAATGTGGAGTTATAAGCATGATGAATAGTTTATGCATAACAAACTATATACAAGGAGTGGATCATAAAACACATTAACAAGGACCACCAAATTCATGACTTCAAACAAGGGTTGAAAGGGATAGTGTAGATTATCAAAAGGAAACCATTATCAAAGGCAGAGGAAAAGTACAGTAGCATGATCATGGGGTAGTGAACATACTTTACATACAATCAAAGTCAAAGATAATTATAGATGGGAGTTAGTATCATGCACTTGATGAATGCACTCAAAACCTTAGGATTCAATGGAAGGAATTAGAAGGACAGTGTCTATTGTTTGAAATGACACTTGATAGACATTAGGGTTAGTCAATAGGGAAAAGAAGTAGGGACACACAGTGAATTTGATAGTGCAGCGAAGCCATGAATTTTTAATTCATACAATATGTGGTTACTTGCCTAATGAAGTATTACTATTGATGCCATTGTATTCTCCAAGATTCAAGTTCAAAATACAAGGAGTCTCTTTAAATGTTCTTTCTCAAATAATTTATGTACACAACTAAAGGAGATTGAAGGTTTATATGGATTCCAAGGAGTTGTTACAATAAGTTTCCAGGCACTCTGCTAGGCGCTGGTTTGCGATCTTTAGGTTGTGGTAGGTTGATTGACTTGGTTACTACACATGGATTTTTTTCTAGAAAGATACAAGCTGGTTGTAAACATACTTTCACAGTTCCTTACAAGATATTATGCAACAACCATTGAACTACATGTTTGATGATTTAGTTTCAATGTTATTAAAGATGGCATGACAGGCATGAGAGGGCAATGATAGTTGCAAATCACAGTGCAAGGATGATACTTCATGACAAGTCTATAATGAACCTTGAAAAGTATGACAAAATGTCATTCTTTGAAAAAATTTATGAGCAGATAAGCTTCAAAAGGTAGTCCATTATGCTGATCATGGTGCCAAAGTTTCATATGGTAGTGTTTTGTCAAAGAATTTGAGGCATACTAAGGGGTTACCATGAGTATTTAGCAACATGAAGACTTATCATTAAAAGGAAAATATGGTGTACTCAATGGAGCAGCCCCAAACATCATAGCTACTACAAGGAACACTCCCCAGAGTTGTGATTGAAAATGAAGAGGGCAGTTCATAGCCAAAAAAGTGAACATGATAAAATGCAGAAAACTTGAAAGGATGAACAGAGCCTGTGGATTATACCCATGTTGTGCAATGGAATTGAGTCATTTTTGCAAGTTATAATTTTTTCACAAAACAACATTTTCTTGTGGAATAGTGACAAAGGTAGGTCTTGTTTTAACTCATAGCTCTCTCAGGAAATCTCATTCATATTATAATCTAGGTGATTGTCCAATATTGGCTGCCATTTGCATGGCATCAAAAACAAGAAATCTAGAATGGTTTTCTTCTCAAATACAGAAAACCCATTTGGGGTTTATCAAAAATGACAAGAAAAAAGTGGAATGGCCATGAATCTAGGATACAGAATGTATGGCTATGACTCATTCAAAATTGTAGCTACAACCATGACCCAGGATTTGGGGTTTTTCCTTCAAAAAGACAAAACCCACTTGGGGTCTTTACATAAATACAATATTGCTACAAATTGAAAGTAAAACACTTGATTTTTTTTACATAAAAGTAATTTTTCTGCAAATTGAAGGTAACCCACTTAGGGTTTTTTAAGGAATCACGAATTTCTGCAAATGAACAAAAACCCATTTGTGTTTTTGCAAAAAAATACGAGTTTTCCTCAAAACCACAAAACCCAGATGGGGTTTTTGATTTAAAATGCATAATACAAAAAAATGAAGGTGTAAAATCTAGTATATGCTCATAGAGACACCATTTTGTTGCTATTTGGAGAAACCCACTTGGGGTTCGAACACAAAAGGCATTTGAAGTTTTTCTTAAGTAAATCAAAGAGTGATGCTACAAATATAGGTTCAAGATGACAAAAAGGAAGCCATTCTTCTATCTACAATTGAGGCCTTAATGGTTGTGTTTTCTTCAAAAAAACACAACACAAGATTGGGTTTTCTTCTTTCAAAGGAAATGCAAAAAGAAAATAAGCATTTTATGCTTTATCTTTAAGCTAGAGACTAAAAATAAATAAATTTTGTTTGCTAAATGCCAGAAGAAATGGAGTCGACTTAAAGCTTGCCAGAGCTTTGATATTTTATCCTTCAAACTTGCAAGCATTATGCTATTGAAAGGGCCTTTTTTTGAGCTTCATAACTCAATCATGGCAGCCGTGAGAAGTGGAGAACACCAACAAAGAGCAAAAATGAAACAAAGTTCAACAACGTGAATGGTACAGGCTGCGGCCTAAAATCAATGGAGGAGCTCCAAAAAAGTGGAAAAATGCATTTTGTGTTACGTAAATTCAATTACCTTGTGTTTCCATGCACTTTCCAGCAGAAAATTCCATAAAAAACTAGTGTTGAAGGCCTCCATTTTCTGTGTTGACTCAAACCCTATGGCGGCAACATCATTTTTCCAGAATGATCAATGACAAAATGGTGTTTTTCACATTTTTTTATCTTTTGATGATTAGGGTTTGACCCTTTTTTGATGTTAATGGGATTTTTTATCCCATGTTTTAAAAAATGAAGCTCATATTAATGCATAGTGGGGGCCGAGTCCTAAGTTATTGACTTAGGAATTTGTTTTGCTTTAAGCATTTGTTGACTTAGGCATTTGTTATGCCCTGTGAAACATTGCTAAGTCCTTCAAGAAATGAAACATATGGAGTATGCCAAGTTAGGTCATGCCTTTGACCTTTTGATCATGAACATCATTAGTGCCTTGAATAATTGGAATATGTCTTCCAAGAAGTGTGGAGGTTAGCCATATAGGCCAAACTTGAGCCTTTTATTTTTCCTTTGCAAATCAGAGAATGTTGACCACAGCTGGCTTTGGAGTGCAGAATGAGAAAAGGTAAATGATCAAGTTCCTTGGAGGAATTGTGATCTTGTTGATTCTTTTGAAAGCATTATGACATTTCATTATTGTTTTTGCATTTGTTTCAAAACATAAAAATATCATTTAAGTGATTTGCTAATCACTTTGGTATTTTTCACTTGCAAATGTAATGCGATTCATATTGATGGTGGGCCCCCTTTTATTTTTCTTTGAAATGTAAAATAACTTGATTAAGTGATGTATTATGAATCACCTAATCAAGTTATTATCTTTAATGCCTTTTTGGAGTATTGTGTTTTCAAACCACACATATTGCATGAGTCAAAGCTGGGAGACAAAATGATTGAATTACAGACATGAGGAGAGTGTGGGGGTGAAGTATTTGACTATTTTGGAGAAACATGTTCTACTTTGGAGGGATTTTTGTCACACTTTTAGCATGACTTGAGTCTGGGCTTGACTTTTCACCATTTTGGAGGCCTTTTGGAGTGATTTTGGAAGGTTCTTTTTTTGATTTTTTGTCTCATCTGACTAGAACCTTCTAAATGGGCAGGCATGAGGGTTGTGTGATCTTTTTGCTTAAGTATGTTCATTTTGGGCATTTTTGGAGTTAGTTCTTTCTTTCCAGCAGTAGGATAGCTTGTTTTTTGGAGCTATTTTGATGGAGCAATATTGTAACTCAGATGGACTTGTGATATAGTAAGCACTTTGAATTAATAAATTAAAGAATTTTTACCTTCTCATTTCATGTTTCATGTATGTTGTTAATGATTGATCAGTTTGTCTTGGGAAAATTCATCTTTCCTTGCAAACTTGTCTCATGTTTATGCATCTATTTAGCAGAAAATGTATGTTAACAGGTTATAAGTTGTGTTGTTTAGTAGTGTTGTTAGTTGTGAAACCTCTTTTTTCCTTCTAAAAGCCATGTTTATAGACCTCATTATAAATTACTTATGTAAATTGCATTGGAAAGTGAGTTGTGTAAATCAAGTTTTATGATATTGATTTGAATGTGATAGGTTGTTATTAGGTCCAAGTTGTTTTTGTGTACCACCTTATGTATTTTCAGAATTAGGTTCATTTTCATGCAATTATTACCCTTTACCTCAGAAATTAGTAGTTAGGTGACATCAAAAGGGGAAGTCGACCCATAATCTAGAGGTCTTCTTTCAAATAGGACACCCACAACCTGAAAGCAGTCCCACGTTACATCTAAACCTACTAAGTTCGTTCACAACTTGGCATTAGGGTGCAGATTTGGATCACTAACACACTGGTTGTACCATGGGTTTATCTTTAAACTTATTTTCTTTTACCTTCTTCCACATGAAACCCCATTTATCCATCTGTTCTTTAATTATGGCTTCATATGCCTCATAAATTTCATCCAAAACTATAGGAGTTCCTCCCAGTGCTTGTTTCATACTAGCCATGTTAACAGAGGGAGAAGTAAATAGTTTTGCAGCCCTTTGAGATGCAGACCTCGTCTATGTGCCAACATTTTTTGTTACTCCTACTTCTTCATCAATAATCATTTTAGTCCTTGGTTTTGTTATAGAGGAAGATGCACCTTTAGGTCTTACTTTTGATTTATCTTTTCTTGATTCTGCATCTTTCTGCTTATCAGATGGCTTTACTAGAACTTCTTGTTTTGAAGCTTTAGGGGTTCTCTCTTCAATCCTTTACCAGAAGCCGCCTTACTAGTTTTCCTTTTCTTCCTAGCAAGTTCCCCACTCTCAAATTTTGTTTCATTTCTTTTTTTTCTTCTTTTTTCTTAGAAGAATGTGGGTTCAATTCCTATTTCTCTTAAAACTTTACAAAAATCATTTATCCAATGTTGGGTGTGTAATAAAACTGGTGTAAAGAACCCATCAATTGATGTTATTTCTTCACCCTCATAATCTAGGTCTGGGATAGGTTCATCATACACTCTGTCTTCATTATAAGCTTTATTCAACACTTATCCATCATCCTCTTCCAACTGATATGGAATGTCATGAAGCATAAGAATCCGAGCAGATTTTAAAGACAATCTTTCATACTTTCTTATTCTTACTATGTACTCATCTTCACAATTAAGCCAATAATCTTCTAGATGTTGGACATGAGCATGGTAACCAGCTATGGCCTTGACAATATTCCCTTTAGGATCATAATACATTCTTTGAAGTGGAAAATACTCAAAATTATATGTTTTAAGTTCTTCTTCACACAAGTCAGTCACCCTGATTGAATTGCACTTATAATTCCCTATCACAATAGGAAATATGAAAGAGGCCTTCTTGTGAGCCTTGTTATAAAAAGCTTGAGATAGTTTTAACTGTCTCACCAATTCTATTAAAACATTTTTTTCTGTTGGATACCTGGGCAACATGAAAGGATTTCCATCAAACCCTTCCATCCTAATGTAGGAGTAAGTGAGGAACTAGACATACCAACCTCCCATTAGTCTAATGACACTTTGTGCCTCCAAGGACAATCTTTTTTCTTTATCACCTTCCATTGTTTTGAATAGCTTCATGGAGAACACATTGTTAACTCTCCTGTAATTCTCTTTGTATCCATGGATAATGATCTGGGGCAAATGAGCATATATCAAACTGTTTCCTACTTCCCTACCTAGAGTACCAATCTTTTTCAACCCTTGTTTTCTTGCCCTCATGGAACAAGAATAAATCACATATGAAGACATATAAAAACATCCGGTTTTGGGAAATTCCTTTTTCTATTCATATAATATGTCACTAATAAAATTTCCCCAATGCATTTGCATGGGATTTTCCACCAGTCTGGATATTATTACAAACATCTAGGGTTAAAATTTACTGGCATCTCATAAACCAACTATCCTGCTCAACAGAGTTATAATATATTGAATATCTTGCTTGAACATAGACCTTTGAATTACTTTGGTTTGTGGTGTAATCAACTCTTGGCACCATTGGGTACTCATAATTTCTCTGTTGCAGACTTCAACATTCTGATATGTTTTGGCCTTTGCTTTCATATCAACATTATACATTTGAGTGAATATAGGGAGCCCAAATGTGTATGCAATTCCTTTATATGAGAGATCTACATAAATTCTCCCTTCCTTTTCAACAACTCTTTTGTCTGGGTTATAATAATTCATACATTGCATAATCAATTCAGGGGCTTCCATTGATGGCAAAAACCCTCCTACTAAAAGTAACCCACTTGTTAAAACATTTACAACACACTGAGAAGCATTTTTCTGCCGTACCTGAGTACGATTTTCAATATCAAAAGACCACCCCATGTGAGTATCTATAACTACCACATTGATTGGTATGGCTTGCAAACTGAAATATTTAAATTCATCTTCTACCCTTGCATCATAAGTACTCATTTTCACTGTTGTGTTCTGCATTTTCAAATGTGTGTCTTGTGTGCAATTTAGGGTTAAATTTAACCAAATTTCTTACAATTTCATAACTTTCAATTTACCTTTTGGCTAAATTTGAATCAAAGTATAATCAACATGTCAAATTCTAAAGGGAAATACCATCTTTCAAGATTTTCATGCATGAAAATAATTAACAAAATATCAGTTATCTGAAACATACCTGGTTTTGGTTGATGATGACAATATTTTCAGAATGAAACTTGAAAATCCTTGGTAGCTATGCTCTCAGTTTCTCTAAATTTACCTTTCCTTGCATGCCAGTATTATTTCATTCTTTCAATGTCCTTTGCAAATTTTCAATATGACGTGAAGTAGAGCTGCATGCTTAAGGTGGTGCCAAGTACATGAGTAGTTCCCCACCTTCATTAATTACTTGTTATAATGCATTAATTTCTTGAATAGAGGTGCAATCATTATGAATTAGGGTTCAAATTATGAACGCCTAGATCTCTACGCAGGCTACTACTAGAGGAGAAAGATGACACAATGATCATACATGGCACTCTAGTGTCACTTTGATCTTTTATGAGGCATAAGCCATTAAAGATATGTGATCAATTTGTGATCACCGGGATTAAAACCTTCAGTGTCAACTTTTACGAGAGATACTAGGATCCAGGGCACTTACCTCCAAGCTTCAGAAAGAGAAAACCAGAATGAAATAAAAGACTGGAAATCAGGTTCAAGAGAGATTAAAACATTTCAAAATAGAATCTCTAGTTTTTGAGTTTTGAATAAGGAAAATAAATAAAACTACTAGACTCCGATACAAGAAAAAAATGTTATCACAGGGATTAACACTTCCAGTCGATGACTTAGTGGGTGGGGCTAGGACCAACTGAAGATACAATTCACTTTGATGCAACCGCACAACCTCGAGATTCCGGTTTCTGGTAATATATTAAACTTCATAACAAGACCGTAACACCAAATCTAGGAAAGAAATAAGAATAAAACAAGGACTAAGGAAAATTGAAAAATGAGACCAACAACCATCCAAGCCCTAGAACGATGCCAAAGCAAATGAAAGCAAAAGAGAATAGGAAAAAAAAAGGGGTACACATTTTTCCAAAGGGAAAAATGGGGCATGTTGTGAGACCACACAACAACTAGCAACCAACAAATCTAAACAAAATAATAGAAAGTCAATTCTAGATCTAACATCAGTGTACCAACTTTTTTTTAGTCTTCTAATTATAAATCATTGGATCCTTATTCTAACATTCAAAATTTCAGTTTGGCTAGCATGCAAGATTAAGTATTACTAAGCTCACGTGTGTGCAATTGGTTATTTCCACCACAATAAATTTAGAAATAGAAACTATTTGCATTAACCTACATAATTTGACAATTCCTTTTAAGCCAACCAGGGATAGAGCCTTGCTACCAGTCAAGCATCCATAGCCCCGACAAGGTTATCTCTGTAATTCCCCCAAACATAGCTCTATTTCCAATCAGGCATCTATAGCCTTGGTAGAGTTATTTGGATAGCCTAAAGAGTTTATTTCTCTTTTCTTTTTTATATTTCAATAATAGCTCATTTTTCTCTTTTGATATTTCAATGATAGCTCATTTTTCAACTTGTAGGAAATAAATCCCACTATGAGGTTGGGAATTACAGTGATAGCAAAGGTAGTCTTTTGATTTTAACTCAATGCAAATAATTGCTATCCCAAATTTCAGTAGAATGATTTAAATGTGTGTTTTTGTAGCTCAACATCAACTGAATGATTCATGCTAACTAGAGTATAATGAATGGAACAATTCTTAGATAATTTATAAGTAAAGGACTACTTTCGGTCAGAGAACGGATCAAATTTCCAAAATTGATGTTCTATTAACCTGTTCACTTCAAAGGTTTCTAATCGTTGTAAAATCTAATGACGTGACACCCCCAAAAAAAGCAAAACAAAAGAAACAAATGGTTATTTACAAAACAGCAGCAAAAACCAACCTAAGAAAAAAATATTTACAAAAAACTATTTAAATAAAAACTATTTACCTATGGCTAGAAATAATGCTTTAGAAATTTCCCATTGACAGGCAATGGGATATCTTCACCAGTCAAAAAATTCAATCTATAAGTGTTGTCGCCCAAAATTTCAAAAACTTGATATGGCCCTGTCCACAACTTATCAAACTTACCATGCTCACCTTTTCATTAATGGGCTTTATTCCAGTATAGACCAAGTCAAATATTCTAAAATTCTTTAATCTAGCCCTTTTATCAAACCATCCTTTTACCACAAATTGATGCCTAGCAAAATGATCTATAGCTCAAGTACATTTTTTATCTAAATGCATTAATTGTAATAACCGAGCTTCAGTTTGGTCATCCAATCCAATATATTCTTGGGAGAACTACCAAGTAGGGATTTTCAAATTTATTGGTAGTATAGGATCTACCCCATAAACTAAGTGATAAGTAGAATTCCCTACCATGGCTTTCATCCTAGTGCGGTCTACTGAAAGGGAAAATTTTAGCAAAGAATACCATTCCCTAGGATTCTTTTCGATCAATTTTTTAATTATATCCAACAGATTTTTATTTGATGATTCAGCTAATCCATTTCCCTGCGGATAATAGTTAGATGAGAATTTTAATGCTATACCATATTCAAATGCCCAATTAGAAAATTTTAATGAAGAAAAGGCGGGGCCATTATCACATACCAGTGCGTATGGTACTCCAAACCTGGTGATGAGATTCTCTTCCAAAAATTTGATTACTACTTTTGTAGTGAATTGTTTGTTGGGACACACCTTTATCCATCTAGTGTACTAATTTGTAGTAGTTAGTATAAATCTATGGCCTGCAGATGATGGAGGATTAATAGTTCCAATAAAATCTAGTCCCCATTGTGAGAAGGGATGCATTTCCATCATTGGTTGTAGTGGTTGAGCATTGAATCTTCCTTTGTCTGATGTAGTTTGACATGTATAGCAGTGTTTCACATGTTCGTATGTATCTTTGAAAATCATTGGCTAGTAGTAACCAACTCTCAAAATGAGGTGTGCAGTGGCTAAAGGTGCTCCATGAGTTGTCTCAAATTTATCATGTAGTTCCTGCAACACTTTGTTCACTTCTGTTCTATTCAAGCATCTTAAATAGATTCCTCCATGGTTTATTTTGAATAGAGCTCCTCCTTTGATCATATAACTTTGTGATTTTATCTTAAGAGCTCTTCTTTGATTCCTTTGCATATGATCGGGGCAAGTATGGTTGACCAAATAATGCCATATATCTGAATACCAGTCTTCTTGGTCTTTTACATCCAAAGTATATTGTTGACTTGAAATTTGTGGATCTACTTTTGCAATAGATCTGACTAAAGCTTGTCCCCAAACCAATTTCATGGGTATGATTTCTAGATCAAATTCCTATAGGATGGTAACCCATTTGGCTCTTTTTTCTTCAAGATCACTCTGTGTTAACAACATCTTGACTATAGAATCCAAAACAATAACTTTTACTATACTATTGAGGATGTAATGTCTAAATTTGCATACAACTTTGACCAAAGCAAAGGCTTGTATTTTAACATTTTTATATCTCAACTCTGCTTCTTTGAATGGATCACTCATAAAATCAATTGGATTCTCTTCTTTATTCTTTCCCTTTTGTGTTAGTATTGCTTCACAAGTATGACCAGAAGCAAAAGAGTAAATATAAAAAGGTTTAACGTAATCTGGACTTACCAATACCAAAACTTCTGTAATTGCAGTCTTTATACTCTCGAAGGTGATCTTAGCTTCATTTTTCCACTCTATCTTGGAATATTTATTTAACATATCATTGAGTGGTTTCACTATTTCGATGAATCCGGTAATAAATTTTTGAACAAAATTAATCTTACCAAAATATGATTTCAACTCTTTCTTGCTTCCCGGGGGCTGTAGCTTGAGTAGTGCGCTTGCTCTATCTGGGTCTATTGAAATACCTCATTTAGAAATAATATGTCCCAGTAACTTATCTTCAGTTACCTCAAAAATACACTTTTTAGGATTTAATGAAACTCTATAAGTTTAGTCTTCTATAATATTTCTCTGAGATCTCGAACATGATCTCTTCTATTTTTCAAAAATAGTGTGAGGTTGTCTATATAGATAATAATGCATTTTCCTATCAACTCATGAAAATAATAATCCATGTCTCTTTGGAATGTAGCTCCAACATTTATCAATCTGAATGGCATCCTTTTGTAAGCAAAAGTTCCCCACTACATGGTGAAAGTTGTTTTCATCCAATCTTTCCTTGCTACCATTACTTGATTATATCCAGAGAATCCATCCAAAAAGGACATCATTTATGAACTATTGACTATTTGTAGCACTTATTCTAGTGAGGGTAGTGGATAATTATCTTTCTCAGATGCCTTGTTGAGATTCAAAAAATCTACATAGTTGTATATCTCCATTTTTCTTTCTCATGGGAACCAAATTTTCTATCCAAGTAGAATGTCTGATAGGAAATATTATCTTAGCTGATAAAATTTTTTGGACTTCCTTTTGAATTAATGGTTCTAAGAGTGCATTTACTTGCCACTGTTTCTACCGCAAAGGCTTTGTATTAGGCTTTAACGGTATCGTATGAGTAATGATGGAAGTTTCATAAGTCTTCAAATCTTCATATGTGATGTAGAGAAGGGAGTTCTTTCAACTAACTAATAAAATTTAAGATGTTTCAACCACTTTTTGAATCCACAAACCCCTCTCAAGGGTGAATTTCTTCACAACTTCACAATTCCTTTGGTAGGTGTGTAAACCTAGTTATTGGAACTTTTCTATCAGTTATCACTTCTAACTAAAAAATCCCTAACCTTTTTAGACACCCATTATTATCTTCAAATACATATCACAAAATCACATTAGGTCTCTTTGGACCAACAACATCAAAATTGGACTTCTACACTATCCCAAAAGGCTAATTAGGCCACTTTTACAAAGAAACCCTTATGTAAACACACCACCAACCCAAAAATCAATTTTAACACTCTCTCCAGGCATCAAAACCCTTGATTCCACAACATTTACTTATTGGAACGACCTCCAAGACCCCTAACCACTAAACCCTCCTTTTTCACAAGTTTCACAAGGCTTTATTGAAAAACCATGCTCCAAGATTCCTCATGGCCAACCAAGGCCTCAAATTTTTTTAGAAATGTTTGCACAAGCTTAAAATTTCATCAAATTATGCTGCCCCCAAGGATTTCTACCTTTTCCATCTTTTAGCCTCTCAATTTCACCAAAAACACTCAAAAATGCCAACTAGGGCATCGCCTAAAAACCATCAACATGCCTCCCCTACTCATGCCGCCAATCCTAAATTAAAATATACTCCTATTGGTGCCATTCCACTGAGCCACAACAAGTACAATAGGTGGAATGGCCAATTATTTCATTTTTTGTCTTCAAAGCCCTTAAATCTGGTTACACAGACCCGTTTTCAGAAATTTGTTAATAGAATGCACTAAACTCTACAAAAACCAACCAAAATAGATTCAAATTGGATTTCAATAAATTATCCATCTAATTCAAATAATTAGAGATTAGGGGAACCCTATATGGGCAAGTATAGTGACTAGAAATTGCAGATTTCAATGCAGAAACATATAAATTTATGAGAAACAGGGAATTGTCTTGATTCTCCTTCACATACAAAGTACCTAACCTCTGCCTCGACTTGAGAGAGGCCTATTTAAACTTCTAACCAATTTTTTTTTTTGACCCAACCACTTCAACTTCCTTCTCAACCAACTTGACCATTGGTATTCAAATTTGTTGCAAGTTTGCAACTTTACAACAGTGCATCATTTTGACAACTTTTGACAACTTTTTACAATTTTTAACAATAGACCTCAAAATCACCAAATAGACTAAAACCACTAAGAGATGGTGTATTATGGCCTTATTGACACAAAAAAAACTCACACCCTAAAACTAACAAAAGACCTCAATTTTCAACATTTACATAAAATGCTCTTGGTGCCCCTGCACCATACACCCCGCCTTGAAACCTTTCCAAGTCTCTTGGAAATTGAACTTCAAATGGTTCAACTCTAAACTCTTCATCCCTTTGATCTACAAAAGCTCTTTTTTCTAGTACACCTGTCCATTGAGTCAAAACTGGAAAATTTTCCTTGTACCTTGCACTTATAGTCCTCTTACCTCTTTGAATCTGCTCCTCTTTCCCAAAATGATTTGATGGTTGACTTCTTATCTTTCCTTCATGAGAGACTGATGCTACACCTACAAACTGACCTCTTGCAACCTTTCTTTTGACTACCCTATCTGTCACTCTTGAATCCTGCTCAAACTTACCTCTTTGTCTTTTCCAAACACCATCACTCACCACACTATTTGTCTTCACCTCTGTCACTAGTTTCTCTACCCTCAAATCCTTTACATTATCAAACTTATTTACCACTGTATAGATAGTATTGAACTACCCCTTAACCCCTTTTGCAATCATAGTAAAAACTACTCTCCCTACCACAATTTCACCATGCCTTCCAACTCATTTTTCTTCTTCACAAACAATTCATCTTTGACCTTCTCTAGGTCAGTCTTTGACATATTTTCCTTATCACCTTTTCTTCCTTCTAACTATGCACCATCCTTCAAACTCACTTTGTTATCACCTGCAACTTTTGCAATGGCTTCCAACTTTACATCCTTGACATCCTCTGGCTTCACAAATTCTTTATTTCCCATTATGATCACTTGAGTTGCCTTACCTTTTTCCTTCACATCTTCAACCAATGGAGCCAATGTAAAATCACTCCCATCCTTCTCAATCTAATAGGTATTGGCTCTCCCATTATATATGGCATGTCTACCATATTTCCATGGTCTCCCAAGCAATAGATGACAACTCATAGGTAGAACATCACAAAGAAATATATCCCTATAACCACCATTCTGAAACTCAAGCAAGGCTTGTTCATTAACTAAAATAGATTGATCATAATTTAACCAAGATACCTTATAGGGTGTTTCATGAGGAACTTTCACCAAATTCAACTTATCTACCATTTCATTTGATACCATGTTATTAGTGGAACTAGAATCTATGACTACCTTGCATATCTTACCCCTTGCTCTTGCATGTGGTTTTGAACAAGGTCCTCCTTTGTGTAGAATCATTCTCCTTGGATGCCTTCAAAAGTTGTCTTCTCATAATCAAAGATTCTCCAACTTCTGGAGCAGCAAGATGACTAGGAGACTTCACACTTTCACATTCTTCTTCTTCAACCATTTGCACTCTTTTATCACTTCCCCTTTCTCCACCACTTGAAGTAGTACCATGCTTTTTAGGGCACTTGTATGTTGGATGTACAAACTCATTACAATTATAGCACCTACCTGCAAATGTGTTTGTACTTCTACCTCCTCCAAATCTGCCTCTTGAGCCTCTGAATCCACCATGTTGATCAACAAACTATTCTTGACCTTTTTGTGCATCTTCTTGGCTTTCACTTGATTGTATTGAAGTAGAAAATGATCCTCTTCCTCTTGAAGTGCTGCCTCTACCTCTATTTTTCTTTTCTTTCCTCCTTTTCACTTTTTCTTTTTCCCTTATAGCCATCTAATAACATTCTTCAACACTTCTTGGATTTGCTAAGGTTAGTTCATCCTGAATATTAAATCTCAATCCACCCAAGTACCTAGCAATAATTTCCACTTCATTTTCATTATGACCAGACCTTATGTTCAGCTTATAGAATTCTTTAGTATATGTTTTAACATCCATTTCTTTTTGTATTGAACCTTGAAGTTTTTTAAACATTTGAATTTCATAATCTTTGGGCAAGAACTTACCTTTCAGTTTTGCTACCATTTTTTCCCATGAAACAATCTTGGACTTACCTTTCTTTCTCCTCTCATATTTCTCATAATCCCACAACAAAAGTGCATGACCTTTTAGCTTTTTCTTTGCAATTTTCACCCTCTGTTCTTCAGGAATGTCTTCACATTCAAAATAGTTGTCTAAGGTTGCAATCCAATTCAACAACTCTTCATCATTCATATTCCCACCATACTTTGGAACATCTATCTTCACCTTATGTTTATCACTCTTGACTACCGTTAACAACTTTTCCATCCTTTGGTCTTTAGGATCCAGTTCTTCATCCACATCTTCAAATTCTTCTTCCTCTTCTTCATCAAAATCACTTTCATCACTTGCATCCACATCTCTTCTCTTTCTTGTTTCTAGAGCTACAAGTCTTTCCATCAACTCTCTTATCTCCCTAGCATGCTTATCCTTCAATTCACTCATCTCCTTGGCCATATTTTTTCCTTTTGGAGGCATTTTGACAATTCTATCTTTTCAACTTCATTTTACCCTTCTTCAATCTGCAACCTCTCACCTTCAAGAGATCTAATCCCTAAGATCTGATACTAATTTATGCAGAGGAGGGAGGTCTTTCAACTAAAAAACAAAATTTAAGATGTTTCAACCACTTTTTGAATCCACAAACCCCTCTCAAAGGTGAATTCCTTCACAACTTCACAATTCCTCTAGTAGGTGTGCAGACTTGGTTATTGGAACTTTTCTTTCATTTATCACTTCTAACTCACAAACCCTAAAATTTTCAAACACCCATTATTGTCTTCAAAGACATATCACAAAATCACATTAGGTCTCTTTGGACCCACAAAATGAAAATTGGACTTCTACACTGTCCCAAAAGGCCAATTAGGCAACTTTTACAAAGAAACCCTTATGCAAACACACCACCAACCCCAAAAATCAATTGTAACACTCTCACCAGGCATCAAAACCCCTGATTCCACAACATTTACTTAGTGGAACGACCTCCAAGACCCCTAACCACTAAACCCTCCTTTTTCACAAGTTTCACAAGGGATTATTGAAAAACCATGCTCCAAGCTTCCTCATGGCCAAACAAGGCCTCAAACACTTTTAGAAATGTCAGAAAAAACTTAAATGTTAATCAAATTCTACCACCCCGAAGGTTTTCTACCTTTTCCACCTTTTAGCCTCTCAATTTCACCAAAAACACTCAAAAATGCCAACTAGGGCATCACCTAAAAACCATCAACATGCCTCCCCTGCTCATGCCACCCATCCTAAATCAAAATATAGTCCTATTAGTTCCATTCCATCGATCCATAGCAAGTACAATAGGTGGAATGGCCAATTATTTCATTTTTTTGTCTTCAAAGCCCTTAAATATGGTTACATAGACCTATTTTAAGAAATTTGTTAATAGAATGCACTAAACTCTACAAAAACCAACCAAAATAGATTAAAATTGGATTTCACTCAATTATCCATCTAATTCAAAACATTAGAGATCAGGGGAGCCCTGTATGGGCAAGTATAGTGACTAGAAATTGCAGATTTCAATGCAAAATCACAGAAATTTATGAGAAACAGGGAATTGTCTTGATTCTCCTTCACATACAAAGTACCTAACATCTACCTCAACTTGAGAGATGCCTATTTAAACTTCTAACCAAAAAAAAAATTTGACCCAACCACTTCAACTTCCTTCTCAACCAACTTGATTGTTGGTATTCAAATTTGTTGCAAGTTTGCAAGTTTACAACATTGCATCATTTTGACAACTTTTTACAAGTTTTTTCAATTTTTAACAAAAGACCTCAAAATCACCAAATAGACTAAAACCACTAAGAGATGGCATATTATGGCCTTATTGACACAACAAAAACTCACACACCCTAAAACTAACAAAAGACCTCAATTTTTAACGTTTACATAAAATGCTCTTGGTGCCCTTGCACCAATATGTCCAAGCTATAACCTTCCAATAATCTTTAAGTACTCGAGCAATATTTCTTTTCTGTTCCTTAGTACGAACCTTTCCTATGAGCACATTCTTAGGATCTTCTTTAGTATGCAAATTGTATAATTTAGATTTTCCTCCATCACTTTGAGGCAAATCTTTCTATCTGACTATCTGATCAATGTTAAATAATCATTCTAACTCAATTATTAATTTCAGAATATTATTATCTCTGGCTTGAGCTAATTATTCATCTTGAATTTTTCCATCAGGGTGAATATTATTATCTCAATTATTTGTGCTTTGAAAATACCAGAATTAGTGATGAATTCCAATATATGCCAATCATCTTTGAACACCTACAAATTAGTAACATTATCAAGAACTGAGGGTTGCTACACTAGCTTGACTATGAATCTCTTCAAATCAGACACATCAAGAGGTTCTAGAGTACTGGAAGCAATAGCCAAAGCATTGAATCTTTGATTAAATCTTCTTGGGATATGAGTAATGTTGAATGCATCAAAATATTCTATTAAATCCCATACTTTATGTCAATAATTGGACAATCACTTGTAGTGACAAATGTACTACTTTTGAACTTGTCTAACTACTAATTCTAAATCATCGAACACCTTGAGGATTATGAATTTCTTCTTAATTGTGAGGAGAAGGCCATGTATAAGGGCTTCATACTCTACCACATTGTTAGTACATTGAAATTGTAACCATTATTTAGTAAGAAAATATTTACCTTGCGGGTTGATGAGTTCAACTAAGATTCCAATCCCTTGTTTCGATTTGGATCCATCAAATTTAAGAATCTAGGCTTGATCATCTGTAGCTTGTATTTTACCATTCTTTGGTGTCATCAAATTAGGCTTTTCAGTCTATGTAACATGGATTATGTCTTTATGCATTCCTAATTCAGACCTTTTGACCTTATCATGTTTTGGACAGTACTGGTTCTCGATTCTACGAATTATCTCCAAACACATCATACAATTTTTTTCTAAGTGTGCAACATTAGGTAACCTACACCAATCCTACAACAACAAACATTTTAGTGAAATTTTGATTTTATCACTCTTCTGAGCTTCTATAACAATACTCTTTTGAAATTTATCATAAGGACTATTTTCTTCTTTAGAAGAATCATAATCTGATTCAATTAAAACATTTGTTCCAGGAGTTATTTGATTAGGTTTTCTAGCATCATATGTAAATACTTTCTCTATTTTGACTCCTGAACTTTGTATTTTATAAACTCTTGGTTCTACATCAATATATAGAACTTCATTTTTCTTATTATAATTAGTGATCATGTATTTCATGTGTAGTTCTCTTTCAATTCTGATTTGGTTAGGAACTTCTTTCCATGGTAACCACATATGTGAGAAATTAGTAGCCATATATCCATTCAAGATTTTGGACCAATCTCTGCTCAATAACATACCATAAGTATCAGGTATCTCAACAACTTGAATGTCTATATAATATTGAATTCTAGGATCCGACGCTAATTGTATGTGAATATTAGTCAATTCTCTGACTACATTTACTTATATTTTATTAAGTTGAGTGACCTTCTTTAAAGAGATTTCCATAGTTAACCCTAGCATTTGACATATAGAAAAAGGAATCACGTTAGTAGACGCTCTAGAATCTACTAAATAATTATGAAGCTTTTTACCAAATATTCTCAAAGTAAGTAAAAATGGTGGAGACTCTAATTTTCCTTCGTAAAAGGCTCCTTGCGCATCTGCTATAGGAACAATGTTCTTATCATTTTTCTTAGCCTGATTATCTTTCACCTGAGTTTCCTTAAACTTTCCTTCTTTTGGAAGATCTTCTAGAGTATTTAAGAAAGATTTCATGATCATAGGTGTTTTGACCAATTTTGATAAAGAAAGGCTGATCTTTACCTTTTTTATTTCTTCCACTAAATAGTTAGTCAAATTTTTTTGGTCAGCGGAATCTACCTTTTCACTTTTTGAAACATTTAATGAATTATAATGAGAGGTTACCTTGGGTAACCCTGGGTTATTGCTTGATTTATCATCGAGTGGAGTATTAAAGTTATTAGGTGGAGTCGACGTCATTAATGACTCATTGAATTTATTTCCATTGTTGGTGTTACTTCTTAAGTTATAATTATGTCCTTTCTGATACTGTTGAAAAGCATGAATTTCATCGATTTCTTCCTAAGGTTCATTTTCATCTTGATAGGAAAATGTATACATTTCTAGAGTCAGTTGAATTATCTCCCTCATATTCATGAGTGTGACTTGCGATGATAGTAGGTGGTTTAACGCATTCATATCTTTCAAGAACTAAAGAAAAATCATATCCTATTGGAACCAACTCATTTCCCTTAGGAGGATGAGAGTCACACTGTTCATTATAATGTGTAGCAGCTAAAAAAGTTTCTAAAGCAATTTTGAACTATGAATAGTCTACTTCAGTGTGAGCATTTGTATTATGAATTCTACACCAATTATTCATCACAAGATCAACTAAATTCACTTTTGATGTGGATCTTGTTGGGAATAGGATGCCATTTAATTGCAATCCTAAACATATTTCATGTATCTACTAATTCCTTGGAAAGTGTTCCCCAACACTAGGATTAGAAAGAGATTAAATTCAAATGAAATGAACATGTAAATTGACATTTGTAATTATTCCTAAATGATAGGAACATGTGGGGACGCACAAGAAGGTCTCCTACAAAATAGGAGCACATGGGGTTCCCACATGGAAGGTGGAACCCACCTTGCTTAAGTTAATTATTTGGAGGATAGATAACATTTTAGTAATGCATGTAAAGATCCTACAAATTAGGGATTGACATTTG
Source organism: Sequoia sempervirens (assembly GCA_007258455.2). Taxonomy (NCBI): domain Eukaryota; kingdom Viridiplantae; phylum Streptophyta; class Pinopsida; order Cupressales; family Cupressaceae; genus Sequoia; species Sequoia sempervirens. The sequence continues at coordinate 77,936,476 of VDFB02047230.1, read as the reverse complement.
CATGAGTGGAGTTTAGTTTAGTTCAGTTATGGTTCAATTATCTTCAGTTGCATGTAGTTAGTTTCAATTGAATTCTAGTTGAATTCAGTTGACTTCAGTTGCATGACAGATAACAGGTGGATACATTCAGTTAAGTGGGGATAATCAATCATGCGTAATGTTTACATGAATTGGTGGAGAGATATGTTTCAATTAGTAAAGATTGACTTGGACCCACCTTGGGTGCCCAAGTTGGTATCTTTGAGTTAACACCTTTTGCATGAGAATATATTTACAAGGCTAAGTTAAGTGGTCCCATTCTTGGGTGCCAAATTTGAGAAGGTTGGAAGATATTTTCTTAACCAACGATCAATTAAGTGTTTAGTTTGGGGCGCCTAAATTGAGGAGACTTTGGTTTCAACTTCATGTTATAGTGTGGAACTCTACTTGCCCAATCTAGGCATAGATATTTCTGAGGAGATTTGTGCTCTTGTTTTGATCAATTCTTTGGAGTTTACAATGCTGATAATTGTCTATTTTAATAACAATAAGTTGAAGAGAGTTTCATGAGAGTTTATTGCAAGTTGTGAAGAATAATTGTTGAAGGAAAAAGAAGCATATCAAGCAAGGATTGATACAATGTTATTGTAATCTTATTCTAAGGTTAAATAATACAAGCACTATTGATTTTGGTGGTGGATTTTTTCCCCATACGGTTTCTCCACGTATATGTTGTGTCACTTCTATCTTCTTGTCTCATTCTTCTACAATCTTTTGTCTCCTTCTACAATTGGTAAAATTGATCTAAGAAAATAATCATACACAAAGAATTTCTAACAAAGAACACTTATTTAGATCTAAAATCTCATATTTTTACAAGTTTTAAGCTAATAATTACCTCCATTTTCAACATTTGGTATCAGATTTAACGATTGGGTTGAGTTTGGGAAACCTTTCTCTTAAAAATTTGAAGGTTTTTTTGCTTTCGTGGGAGATTTTACTATTGTGTTATTTCTTATTTGTAAGAGAAGTGTGTTACAATGAGTTATAATTCTTTTTTAGATATTGAAAGATTCAATGGATCTAGTTATGAGATGTGGAAACTAAAAATGGAGGATCTCCTTGAAGAGAGAGATCAGTGGTTAGTTGTTTGTAATGAGACAAAATCACCTACAACGATGTTAGATGAGGATTGGGCTAAGCTTGATAAGAAGGAAAGAGGTAACTTAAGATTATTTCTTGATGATGTTCTCTTGAATGTTTCAGATGAAACTACCGCATATAAACTATGGAAGAGGATAGGTGATATCTATCAAACCAAAAGTCTTACTAATGAGTTGTATCTGAAAAGATAGTTGTATTCTTTAAATATGAAAGATGGTGATTCTATTGCACATCATTTAAATGCTTTTAATTTGATTCTAATTCAGTTAGCATTTTTAGATGTAAAGCTAGAAGATGAAGATAAATGAATTTTATTACTTTGTTCTTTACCAGAGTCTTGGGAAAATCTAATTGTTGATATTAGTGGTAGTGGTTCAGATCCTAAGAATGAAAATATAACTCCTACTATCCTATTAGAGGAGATGAGGAGGAGGTCTAAAATTGGTTCCCAAGATGCCTTGTTTGTAAGAGGTATGTCTAAGGAAAGGGAACTTAAGGGAGACAAGAAAGGAAAGGGTAAGTCCAAAGGATGGTCTAAAACCCTTGGTAAGAGTAAGGTAAAGTGATGGAATTGTGGGAAACCTGGACATGTAAAGAAGGATTGTAAGAGCAAGAAAAAGAGTTTTCATGCTTCTACAGAGAAATCCTCGAATGAAAGTAATGATGCATTGGTCATTTCATCTAATACTGTTTGTGATAACTCTTGGCTTATTGATTCAAGTTGCTCCTATCATATGAATCCTAACAAGGAGTGGCTCACTAAGTATACTGCATATAATGGAGGGAATGTCCTCTTTGGAGATAATAGCACAACAAAGGTTGTGGGAAAAGGAGAGGTAAAGTTGTGTTTCAATGATGGTAGGGTCAAGACCCTTAATGATGTTTTACATATTCTAGGACTTGCTAGAAATCTACTTTTTGTATCTAAGTTCAATGATTCTGGAATGAATGTGACATTTGACAAAGGTGGTTGCAAATTAGTGAAAGGGAATATGGTGGTTGCTAAAGGATCTCAAATTGGGATTTTTTTTAAGCTTAATACTTCCAATTTGAATAAATCAGCTGATGTAATTGAAGTTGAAAATACATGTATGTTGTGGCACCGTAGATTGGGCCACTTTGTTGAAAAAGGTCTTAGGACTATTCTTAATAAGAAATTGGTTAACAGTATTCTTGATTATAATATTGACAAAAAAGATTTTTGTGAGCATTGTGTGTTTGGAAAGCAATCTAGATCTTCATTTCCTAATGGAACAAATAAAGCTAAAATATTATTAGAGATTATTCATTCAGATGTAATGGCCTTGTGGATATTGACTCTATTGGAAAATCTAGATATTATGTCACATTTATTGATGATGTCTCAAGATACACTTGGATCTATTTTATGCATAAAAAATTTGATGTGTTTAATAATTTTAAAGAATTTAAGGCTTTGGTTGAGAAATAATCAGATCATAAGATAAAAGTGTTAAGATCAGATAATGGTGGTGAATATTGTTCTAAGGAATTTGATGGTTATTGTAAGCATGCAAGAATTGTGAGACAAAAAACTACTCCATATACACCTCAAAAAAATGGAGTAGCAGAAAGGATGAACTGAACCTTAATGGAAAGAGATAGGAGTATGTTAAGTAGTGCTAAGCTAGATCAGTGCCTTTGGACTGAGGTTGTAAGTACTTATTGTTATTTAATCAATAGATCCCCTAGTTCATCTATTGAAGATAAAACCCCTTATGAAATGTGGTTAGGTAGGAAACCTAGTCTTGCAAATTTAAGGATATTTGGTTGCAAGGATTTTGTTCATGTGGCTAAAGAAAAGTGGTCTAAGTTGGATCCAAAATCACATAAATGCATATTTAGAGCTTATTTAGGAGAAGAACAACCAAAGGAGAAGGATACTTCTCGAACAATGCATTTTGAGATAAATACTGAGAAGCATGAAGATGCACATGTTGAAGAACAATTGGATGGATTGGATGAGGAGAGTTCATAGAGTTCTTCTGAGATAGATGCTCATGATGAGCATATTGAGGAACAAGAAGAACCCCTTTGAGAAGATCCATAAGACAATGGAATCCCATTGATAGGTATAGCCCACCTGATTTTCATTGTATATTTGATTTGATGAGTACTAATGATGAACCTAGATCTTAAAAGGAAGCTTTGTCTTCATATGAGAACAAGCTTTGGTCACAAGCTATGTATGAGGAAATGGAATCCTTGGATACTTGTGACACATGGGATCTTGAGAGTTTTCACAAAGGAAGAAAGGTCATTGGTTGTAAATGGATCTTTAAAAATAAAATTTGAGCAAATGGTAATCTCGAAAGGTACAAGGCTATATTAATAGCCAAGGGATACTCCCAAAGAGAGGGAGTTGAATTTAATGAAATCTTCTCTCCTATTGCTAAATTAACTTCTATTAGATTCTTTTTATTTATTACTGCTGCTTATGATTTTGAGATAGAGCAAATGGATGTGAAAACTAATTTTTTGCATGGGAATTGTGATGAGGAGATTTATATGAGGCAAACTGATGGTTTTGTTGTAAAAGGAAAAGAAGAATTGGTTTGCAGGTTAAAGATATCTTTATATGGATTGAAGTAGTCACCTAGGATGTGGTACTAGAAGTTTGATGCTTTTGCATTGAAAATTGGTTATGTTAGGAGTGAGGAATATCATTGTGTTTACATAAAAGTTATTGATGATCAACTTTTAATTATTATCTTGTATGTTGATTACATGTTGTTTATTAGTAACAACAAGGTAATGATCAAAGAATTGAAAGCACAAATCTCTAGCAAATTTGAGATGAAAGATCTAGGGGCTAGAAAATATATCCTTGGTATGGAAATCAACAAAGATAGAGGTAACAAAAATATTTTCTTAAGTCAAAGCAACTATGTTGATACTATTTTGAAATGGTTTAACATGCAAGATAGTAAACCAATTAATATTCCCTTACCAATTGGCACAAAGTTAAGTTTAGACATGAGTCCTAAATCTGATTTTGATCATGAGAAAATGTCTGAAATTCCATATGCTAGTGCAATTGGTAGTTTGATGTGTGCAATGGTTTGTACAAGACTAGATATAGCCCAAGCAGTGGGAGTTATAAGTAGGTTTATGTCTAACCCTGGTAAAAAACATTGGACTTATGTTAAGAGGGTGCTTAGATATTTATGGGGTACTTCTAATTACTATTTGGTTTATCATGGTGCTGATGATATTGATATTATGCACAGATCATTGGACATACATGGTTTTGTTGATTCTAATTGTGTAATGCCCCATCATGCAAACCCCAAAGGAACAACAAAGAATGCACTTTAAGTTTTCCAACATAACCAATGTTTCAAGTTGTACATCAAAGTCCCTTGGGGTACACGAGGTGACATTACTAAACTATCCCATAACAAAGTTAATAGATGAACATTAAATTACCAATTACGTATCTATTCATTCACACATCATCATTTAAAACATTCATTAACGATAACCAAAATGATAAGAATAATCCATATAAAACCATACATGCAAATATAATAAAATTAATCATGAAGATATTAAGTACATATTTCCATAGATACAACATAACATCAATAGTATTAACAAATGGTAATTCAAGAATGATTTACATGGTATGATAATACATCACATCAGTCTGATATTACATCTCAATGGACACATATACAAAATTACATTATAAGTCTTCCAAACGCACGTGGGAATGATACATCAATATATAAAATACATATGGAGTACAAATATACATTAGATAACATATGAATCCTGGATCAAACTGCATCAGCAAAACTCTGCACTGAATGGTACAACTGCATCATAAGGGAACCCAACGGGGTGCGTAGCACGTTCCACCCAACCACCCCCGTGTTGGGAGTAAACAAGGAAGGATCCCCAACCAAGCACATCCAAACAGTAAGGAAAGACTAAACTCCAGACACGAAAAGCAAGAGAACACAAAGAAATATCTCATAACGACAATAAATCTCCAAAACATAACAATAGACCACTTCCAGAGGATTTTAATAAAACATCTCAAAACGAAAGATAGAGGAGAGTGTCATCGCATGGCCTTGCATGGATTATCCAGACAACCTATCACAAGGTTCCGCCTCCATCTATGGTTATCCTGACAGCCTATCTCAAGGCGTCGCTCCATAGGGTTACTCATGCGGAACCGTTAACCTCTCGCGAGGACAAGGCAATGATCATGCCAACCACGGCCTTCTTGGCCCACCTTTAGTCTATGAAAGCCCTAACAGGTGGAGGAGGCATCCACAATTATCTTATTAATGTTTAACTACCCACCCCTACTTAATTACTTAGGTTATCACTTATTACTCTAACTCTAACATGGGTTACCCTAATAGCCCCTTTGTGCGCTGGCCCCCACATAGAGCCACTCTCCCTAGAACCCAAAACATAAAATACAACACCAAGAAGTTGTACCACAAGAAAATTGAACCAACAAATGAAACATCCACGAGGAAAAACCATCTCGCCAAAATCATAAGAAACACATCCATAAAATGGTACAACCCATGTGTAAACTCAAGTCACAACTATAGCCAAGAATAGGAACAAATATCCAATTAAATGATCAAATATAAACATCAATTTCCCCACCTCTGGAAGTTCCTAACCAACAACTTAAGCTCCTATAGAAGGATAAACTAACTCAAGGGTTTTCCCACATGACATAAATCCAAATAAGAGAAAACCACAACTGGCTCAACAAAAATTCGACAATGCAAACAACCAGAGAAAAATAACTAATTGCTTACACAAAATCATTCAACTTAATTTAAATCACATAGCTTAATTCTAATTTACTCAATTACACTATAACATTGCAAATTTAACATTATCTAATTTATTCCATAATTTCCACATATATAACCATTTATATATATATATATATATACACACACACACACACACACATACATATATATGCTTTTAAGCATATATACATATATACATATATACATATATACGTATACATATATAAATAAAACATCTATTTAAAATCATGCTTTTAAATCATATTATAAAAATGCCTTTATACACCACTATTATTTACAACAACTTTATATATATATATTTATATTTCATATAAAAAAAAAAATTAAAATAAAATCAAAATTAAAAAGAACCTTTTTTAATAACCCACGGAAACCCATGCATAGTGTGAGGTACTGCGTACCTCCCACTGTGGGGAGGCCAACCCCCATATGGCTGCGTACAATAGCCCTCGGCTGTGTCAAGGTGGTGGTTACCGCCACCACAGGGTGTGGGGTGGTTCGGCCGACCACTCCACTCCTAAAAATATATTTTATTTTATATATATTTTTTAATTTTATTTCATTTCCAAAAAAATGCAGGACAACCCTGCAACTAATATATATATATATATTAATATATTATATTTTTAAAAAACAACAGAACATGAATTTTGAAAAAAATGTATATATATATTTTAAAAAGACAACATATAACATATGTACATGTATATATATACATATATATATATATATACATATATATGTATATATACATATACATATATATATATATATATATATATTCATATATATATATATATATTTTTTCATATATATATATATATATATTTTCCCTCAAATAAAATAAAATAAAGAAAATGAATCAACAGTCCAGTTTATTCTTCAAGCACAAAATAAATCTGGGCACATAATTTTAATTCCATAATAAATTGATTTTCATTTCAACCAAGAATTTCACCACTAGATTTATTGAAGAAAATTCATAAGGTTTCACAATAGTTTTCTACAGAAGATTTAAGGGTTTAATACAAGCAATTTTCATCAACAAAACCCTTTTTCAAAACATAGATATTAATTTTTGAATATGACAGTCATGATTTTCATTTCCCTTATAGAAAATGAATTTATAAATCAAAAGAATTGATAATCAAAAAGAACCTGGAGTCCTTCGTTTGATGTTGAATCCAAACACTGCAACCCTTCTTCCTCTTTCGAAACCAGATTTCCTCTGTAGTTCCTTCTCCAATTCCTTCTTTCAGCTAACTTCTGGATCAATATTATATTTTTCTTCCAAGAACAATTTTAACAAAGAAGCACAAAAACCTCTCTTTTTCTTTTCCAGACCAAAACCAAAAACCATCCTCTCTGTGTGTAGAAACTTCTCTTTCCTCACAATAAAATAAGGAAAAATAAATAAAGATCTTTTTTTTTCTCAAAAATCCAAACCATCCATTGGTTCTTTTTCTTGCTTTAAAAGCTCACACTTATCTCATAAATTTTAATTAAAAATTCATTAATTTCACATTTATCCTCACATGATATTATCCTTAGATTTTAAAATATTAATATTTTGAAAAAGACAATTACAATTATCATAAAACATTATTTATTTAAATTAATTACTCTATCCTTTTTAATTAATTAAATATCTTTTAATTTACAATATTTTAAATCCAACATTTAACTAGATTACAATTACATACAATTAATCATATCCATAAAATAACGTTAATTAATCCCATATAAAATAATGATAAATTAAATAACTATCCACAATAAAATAAATAATCAACAACAATACTGAGACAAAGACAAGGCCAAGACCATGACACTGAAAGACTCACAATGAGGTGGCAGACTTGGGATAGGGACACTTCCTTATCAACTCCCTTTTCAACATCATACCCGCTGGGATAATTTAATGCTTGCCCTATCTTGCCGAAGCAGGTGGAATCAAGACTTTGTTCTTGCAATTCCTGCATACAAAAAAACGTCAAGTAGCATGTAAATTTCCATTGCAGACACACCATGAAAGGTAATCGCGGGGTAGCAGGGTGGTCGCAAGCGAGTGATGCTACTTTTTCCTTTCACCAAGACTCACTAGCAAACACATCAGAAACCATAGCAACATAGAATCACAACATCACCACATATATTATTAAGGAAAACTATAGCATAACCAAATAATATAACCACCACATAATGTATCATCAATCATCATAGTAATGTCAAGTGCAGCAAACTAGACAAACTATGAATCCACACACAACCAAGTAAGTGAACTAATGACCATCACAAACCAAGTATCAAACCATCACATAAGAGTATCAAAGAGTATCAACAACATGAGGGGTATTACAGATTGGGTAGGAGACCTAGACAGTCGAAGGTCAACAAGTGGCTATGTGTTTTACTTTGTTTTGATTTGCAGTTAGTTTTATGAGTAAGAGGAAGCCAATGGTTGCTTTGTCCACCATAGAAGCAGGGTACATGGATGCTACACATGCCTCTAATGAGGTAGTTTGGTTACAGAGACTTGGGAAAGGTATTGGTTTTAATTGTAAGCAAATTAAAATTGAATGTAATAGTCAAAGTGCTATTTGTTTAGCCAAAAATCTTATGTACCATGCTCATACTAAGCATGTTGTTGTTCAGTATCACTTTGTGTGAGAAATGGTTGAGAGTGGGAAGGTATTGATTGAGAAAGTTGACACTTTGATCAATGTTGCAGATTATCTTACGAAACCAATTCCTACAAATAAGTTCTCTTGGTGCAGGAAGGTCATTGTCCTTGAGTCCTGTACTTGATTTATAATAATGATTCCTTGTTTAGATTAATTACAATGTATAATGTCAAGTGGGAGAATGTTGGGAATATGATGCCATTTAATTGCAATCCTAAACACATTTCATCTATCTCCTTAAGTCCTTAGAAAGTGTTCCCCAACACTAGGATTAGAAAGAGATTAAATTCAAATGAAATGAAAATGTAAATTGGCATTTGTAATTATTCTTAAATGATAGGAACATGTGGGGACACCCAAGAAGAGCTCCTAAAAAATAGGAGCACAAGGGGCACCCACATGGAAGGTGGAACCCACCTTGCTTAAGTTAATTGTTTGGAGGATAGATAACAATTCAGTAATGCATGTAAAAATCCTATAAATTAGGGATTAATATTTACATGAGTGGAGTTTAGTTTAGTTTAGTTTAGTTCAATATCACTTCAGTTCAGTTTAGTTCAATTCAATTCAGTCCAGTTCAATTAAGTTCAGTTTAGTTTAGTTCAGTTATGGTTCAGTTATCTTCAATTGCATGTAGTTACTTTCAGTTGAATGCTAGTTGACTTCAATTGACTTGAGTTTCATGACTAATGACTTTAGTTGCATGAAAGATAAAAGGTGGATACATTCAGTTAATTGGGGATGATCAATCATGCATAATGTTTGCATTAATTGGTGGAGAGATATGTTTTAGTTAACAAAGATTGACTTGAACCCACCTTGGGTTCCCAAGTTGGTATCTTTGATTTAACACCTTTTGCATGAGAAGATATTTACAAGGTTGAGTTAAGTGGGCACATTCTCGGGTGCCAACTTTGAGGAGAATCTTGGAAGATATTTTCTTGACTAACGATCAGTTAAGTGTTTAGTTTGGGGTGCCTAAATTGAGGAGACTTTGGTTTTGAATTCATGTTATATTGTGGAACTCTACTTGCCCAATATAGGCATAGATATTTGTGAGGAGCTTTGTGCTCTTGTTTTGATCAACTCTTTTGAGTTTACAATGCTCATAATTGTCTATTAATTGCAACAAGTTGAAGAGAGTTTCATGAGAGTTTATTGCAGGTTGTGAAGAAGAATTGTTGAAGGAAAAAGAAGCATATCAAGCAAGGATTGATATAGTGTTATTGTAATCTTATTCTAAGGTTAAATAATACAAGCACTATTGATTCTGGTGGTGGATTCTTTTCCTGAAAGGGTTTCTCCACATATATGATGTGTCACTTCTATCTTCTTGTCTCATTCTTCTACAATCTTTTGTCTCCTTCTACAATTGGTTAAATTGATCTAAACAGATAATCATACACAGAGAATTTGTAACAAAGAACACTTAATTAGATCTACAATCTCATAGTTTTACAAGTTTTAAGCTACATAATTACCTCCATTTTCAACAGAGCTTTCATCAGTAGGATTAGTGTTATCTAAAGGTGTTGACACTCCTCCATTATTCAGTCATGTATTCCAAGGTCTAGGTGGTTTGGGAGTGTTATACATCTGATTTTGTGAATTTTGGTTCTTATTTTGGGCATAATTTTTTTTTTCTTATTTGTGTAACCTCTATGGTTAATATTTTGAGTTGAGTTGTGATTTCTTTCATGTCTTCCTTTTCCTCCGAAATGATTTCCATTAGGATGCAACTTTGTGATAGCTAGACTAGGGTGAGGGACTAAATCTTGACTATTTCCTAGTTGAAAGAAAGTAATTTGAGGAAATGCCCCATTTTGGACCACTGAAGGATAAACATTAGGAGCTATAGGATGACTTAGAGGGACTCCATTTACGCTTGGAGTAGGCTAATTGTTCAATTCATTTCTGGAATTTGTGGATGATCCATTTCCAAGGTGTTTCATTTCTAAATTTACACTTATAGCTTCAACATAGGCTTCGGGTAAATTAGTAGGAGGATTTTCCCTTTGCTTCACAAACATAGCAATTAAAGGATTTATTGTTGGATAATAAACTATAATAGCAGAAAAATTATCTACTATGCAAGGTGCTTGCAACCTAGAATAAGCCTTTTGAAACTTGTCATTAAAATTAGTTATAGGTTCTCCTTCGAACCTCTTGATTTAAGTAAATTGATGATATAACAAAGAAGGGCCAGTCAGTGTTTTAAATTTGGCTAAGAATTGACTTTCCATATCCTACCATGATTTGATAGAATTATGAGGTAGGTTGATATACCATTGATAAACTTCATTGCTTAAGGTGTAAGGAAACAACCTACATATGACATCTTCATGTTGAATCCTCGCTCTAAAACATGTATCCTTAAAGATACTAATATGCTCTTCCGCATCTTTATGAAGATAATATTTGGGACACAACTTATCAAGATTTTTCAGTAAATCATTGTACACGAAAAATTGAATCGGTCACTCTACATTAAATAATGTCATCACTATGGAGGGTGGTGGTACAACAACAATCAGATTCTGCGAACTCACACTCACACTTCAATACTTTTGAGGTCTAGATGACATTCAAACACTAAGCTCGACTAAAGTCACATGAGGAATACCATATCGAGATCTAGTGACTCTATGGAAATCTAGTTTAAAGCCTAACAGAGCCAAAAAGAACAACAATAGGCTCTCCTTCTAGCGACAGTTCCTGTTGACAATGATTTTACTCATAGCAATAGGGAAAATAAATTCTTCACATACAAATTGCAAAGAGCCTATCCTTCTTGAAAGATATGGAACAAAGACAATCTAAAAGGGGAATCTATTTTAATAGGAAAAGATTGACTCGGTTCAATCCCAAGTCTCTGGTAGTCAAGTCTTGACTATACTAGGTTCACTCCAGGGTATGATGTGATATTGCAGTTAATCTCAAAGGGAATATGGTCATTTTTGGTTTCATTAAAAATCATAAGCGTTTTACACAAGATTTCCAATTCATTCATAAAAATAACATCATAAAATTGAAAGATTTGAAATAATATTTCATGAACATCAAAAATTTCTTTGCTATCACTTAAGTAGATTTAGCATTAAGCAATCAATAATTTCATAGAAAAAATGAAAGATTTTCAATAAATTTCCATTCATTCTCTATTTTTTGGAACATTTTCAAGAATTTAAACATCTATTCCAAAACAAAGCATAAAAATACTGAAAAAAATAAAATATCTCCTAGTTATTCTCCATGCATGCCCCAAAGAATTAAACAAATCAAAGCAAACCACTTTATACTTCACCAAATTGCTTCACAGCTACATATAAAATGGTGCGAGATTTTAAAGAGAGGGGTTTTAGTTTGGACACTGAGTAGGTTTTGTATGCACCCTTAAACGACACAACACACAGTCTTGTTTGGATGAACTAACAAAACCAGCTACAAAAGATTCATGAGATAGGTAGCTATTAAATTGGCTCTGATATTGATTAATGTCTATGTGCATATAAGTTTTTAGACTGAAATAATTTAAAAAACAGGAAAAAAGAATAAAACTTAGAGAAGTTTTGGCTCTTCTGACATCCACAAATTTTCAACTTAAAATGAAAATAAAGCAGTAAATGACCTTTTATAGGAACAAGGCCCCAAGAGTTCAAACTTGAAGTTTATCGAGAGAATTAGAAATAACAAATCAAAAATTAGCATGTGGCATATGCCAACTATCATCAGAATATTCTAGATAAAGTCAAAGCTTTGACTTCATCAACAACAATGCTTTTTTCACTTCTTACTCCAGTATGCAATACTTCGCATAAATGAAGGTTATCAACATCCTTCAAAATACTAGATAGGGAACATATACTAGGACCGAGAACAACCTGCAAAGCTCAAAACTGCAAAACAAATATTTTTGCAACACCTCTGGTATTCGGTATTTGGTTTCATCATTCAGGGCTCAGGCTCTGGGATCTTTTCTTTGCCTTTCTTCAATTGATATTCTCAGAAAGCACTTAATTTTTGATGCATATGCTCTTTTGAAATCCCTTGTACTACCTTCCAAGTGAGTTTTAGCCTAGTATATTCTTCTGATACCTAGAGTATAATATCATTCCTTTACACTTTGTCTATTTCATATCTAGCTATAGTGTTCCTGCACTGTATAATCTCATCAATGACCTCCTGAGTTAGTAGCTGAAAAGGGTCTCTATTTATTCTTTCAATCCATTCTTTGAAGGCTTTAGCTTCTTTACCCTCCTATCCTAGCATTTGGGGATCACAACCTTGACATGCTAGCATTTCAATAAAGTATTGATCTTTATCAAGCAATTTTCTACATTCCATAGTGACCTTTTCAAATCCTTCAATACATTGCATCAGCATGTCACCTTCCCATTTCAATTGTTTCTTCCATTTTTCTGGCAATGGAACTTCTCACTCTGAAATTACATTTCCTTGTATTAATTCTTGGACATCCATTTTTATGATAATTTCAACATTTTCCTTTTCAACATCAATTTGTTCCTAGCGAACCTTGCATTCAATTTCAAATCTTCTAGATTTCTTAGACCAATGGTATGCTTCCTTATACTTTCTGTTGGTATGTGGCGATTGATCATGCTATACTGTATAGCCCATGGTATACTGTACCCTAGCCCTCGTCCTCGACCCCGTGACCATTTTTTAAGCGAAAAGGAAAAATCTCGAAAAGAAACCGACTTTGTAAAACCTAATGGAAGCTTCTAAAAGCTTGTTAAAAGGGGTTGGATGGGGGTTACATTATGAGGAAAAAGCGATTATTATTAAGATTGTAATAGGTTTTGGATAATAAAAGTATTGGATGGCTGCGGTTTGGTGGATGTAGCCCAGATTGGGTGAACCACGTTAAATTCTCTGTGTTATGATTTATTCTGTGTATGTTTTAGTTTCTCTGTTTATTAATTAAATCTGCATTTAATTGTTAGATATCTGCCATCTCTAACCCTAACACTTTCCTATTGCATCTGTAATGAATTCTTCTCCTTGCCTCACCCAGTACTCAATCCATTCCTCAAATACATTCATTTTATGGTGAATTGATGTGATTGCATCCACCTATTCTTGTGACATTAGTACTGGATGTTGGGGCAATTCAGTTTGTGCTTGACTAGATAGGGTTAGTGATTTTATAAAATGGTCCAAGGTAGCAACCCGTTATTTCAATTCTCTTTTCTTCCTTTTATACTTCTATACTTTAGCAACAATAGCATCCAAATTAATCTTTATTTCTTCCAACTCTTGCCTCCAGGATGAGTGTCTAAGATTAATACTTGTTATCTTGTACTCCTTAGGCATTATTTCATGCTTATTTTTTTTTAGTTGTTGGAGTAGCTATATGGATGGTTCTGTCTCCATCTGCATTTCTCTATATGACATGTTTTGCTTTAGCTCTCCACCTAGGCTTAGGAGTATCTACTTCCTATATGAAACTATTAAGATTCAGAGGCAATACTTCTACTTCCATTGGGGAAGCCAATTCCTTGATCAACCAATCAGGTGCACCATTATCTAGCTCTACCTATGTGTTATTCTTTTGTTCCTGGTTTCTACTTGATTCAAGAACCTCTTCTCTTACTTCTTTAGTTTTATTTGCCATGTCCTCCGAAATAGGAACTTCCTCAACAATTTCTAGCATAGATTCAGGATTACTAGGATTTGGCACTATCTCCTTTGTTTGAAGACTTAGATTTTCCTGTCTATCCAGATGTTCAACCTCACCTTCCTAGACATCACTTTCTTTGTATTCTGATACGCTAGGGCTTTCCTCATTTCCAACTCCATCACCTGAAACTTGTGTATCTTCTTCCTTCTCATTCACAACTTCAACCCAGTACTTTTTTTATTCTTGAAAGACCTACAACTGTTCATTATCATATAGAACATTCCCAAGCGAAGGTTGGGAATCAAAAGTATCTTCAATAATTATTTCATCAATAGGATTCTACTCTGCAGTCTCCCTTGTTTCCATCTCAAGGATATCAGGGTTCCCCACTTTTGAGGCGAGTTTTCCTTGTAGAAATTCTTCTTCTTCAACATTTATAGGAGTGGACCTTGTATCCAAAATTTCTTATATCACTGGTTGTACCATGGGTTTATCTTTAAACTTCTTTTCTTTTACTCCCACATGGCACCCCATTTATCCATTTGTTCTTTAATTCTAGCGTCATCTGCCTCAGAAATTTCATCCAAAACTACATGAGTTCCTCCTAGTGCTTGTTTCATACTAGCCATGTTAACAGAGGGAGGAGAAGTAAATAGTGGTGTAGCCCTTTGAGATGAAGACCTCATCTATTTGCCAACATTTTATGTTACTCCTACTTCTCCATCAATAACCGGTTTAGTCCTTGGTTTTGTTGTAGAGGAAGATGCACCTTTAAGTCTTACTTTTGATTTATCTTTGCTTGATTATGCATCTTTTTGCTTATCAGAGGGCTTTATTGGAACTTCTTATTTTGAAGCTTCAAGGGTTATCTCTTCAATCCTTATACTAGGAGCCACCTTACTAGTTTTCCTTTTCTTCCTAGAAATTTTCCCACTCTCAAATGTAGTTTCATTTTTTTTTTTCTTCTTTTGTCTTCTAAGAATGTGGGTTCAATTCCTCTTTCTCTTGAAGCTTTACAAAGATCATTTATCTAGTGTTGAGTGTGTAACATAACTGGTGCAGAGAACTCATCAATTGATGTCATTTCTTCACCCTCATAATCCGAGTCTGGGATAGGTTTATCATACACTTTGTATTCATTATAAGCTTTATTCAACACTTCTCCATCATCCTCTTCCAACTGATCTAGAATGTCATGAAGCATAATAATCCGATCATATTTTAAAGGAAATCTTTCATACTTTCTTATTCTTACTTTGGGCTCATCTTCACAATTAAGCCAATAATCTTCTAGGTGCTAGACATGAGCACGGTAACCAACTATGGCCTTGGAAATATTCCCTTCAGGATCATAAACATTCTTTCAAGTGGAAAATACTCAAAATTATATGTTTTTAGTTCTTCTTCACACAAGTCAGACACCCTGATTGCATTGCACTTATAATTCCCTATCACAATAGGAAATATGAAAGAGGCCTTCTTGTGAGCCTTGTTATAAAGAGCCTGAGATGGTTTTAACTGTCTCACCAATTCTAATAAAATAATTTTTTCTGTTGGATACTTGGGCAACATGAAAGGATTTCCATCAAACCCTTCCATCCTAATGTAGGATTAAGTGGGGAATTGAACATACCAGCCTCCCATTGGTCTAATGACATTTTGTGCCTCCAAGGACAATCTTTTGGATTTATCACCTTCCATCATTTTGACCAACTTCATGGAGAACAAATCGTTAACTCTCCTGTAATTCTCCTTGTATCTATGGATAGTGATTTGGGGTAAATGAGTATATATCAATTTTTTTCCTACTTCCCAATCCAGAGTACCAATCTTTTTCAACCCTTGTTTACTTGCTCTCATGGCA
Source organism: Sequoia sempervirens (assembly GCA_007258455.2). Lineage (NCBI taxonomy): Eukaryota > Viridiplantae > Streptophyta > Pinopsida > Cupressales > Cupressaceae > Sequoia > Sequoia sempervirens. The sequence continues at coordinate 77,920,312 of VDFB02047230.1, read as the reverse complement.
CATGAATAAATCACATATGAAGACATATAAAAACATACGGTTTTGGGAAATGTGTTTATTTGTTCATATAATCTGTTACTAATAAAATTTCCCCAATGCATTTGCATGATATTTTCCATCAATTTGGATAATATTACAAACATCCAGGGTTCAAATTTACTGGCATCTCGTAAATTAGCTATCCTGCTCAGTAGAGTTATAATATCTTGAATATCTTGGTTGAACATAGACCTTTGAATTACTTTGATCTATGGTGTAATCGACTCTTGGCACCATTAGGTACTCATAATTTATCTGTTGTCGACTTCAGCATTATGATATGTTTTGGCCTTTGCTTTCATATCAACATTATTTATTTGAGTGAATATAGGGAGCCAAATGTGTATGTAATTCCTTTCTATGAGAGGTCTGCATAAATTCTCCCTTCCTTTTCAACAACTCTTTTGTCTGGGTTATAATAATTCATACATTGCATAACCAATTTAGGGGCCTCCATTGATGGTGGAAACACTCTTGCTAAAAGTAACCCACATGCTAAAAAAATCCCATCACATTGAGAAGCATTTTCTTGTCGTACCTGAGTTTGAATTTCAACATCAGAAGACCACCCAATATGAGTATTTGTAACTACCACATTGATTGGTATGGCTTGTGAACTGCAATATTTAAATTTATCTTTTGCCCTTACGTCAGAAGTACTCATTTTCACTGGTGTGTTCTGCATTTTCAAATGTGTGTCTTGTGTGTGAGTTAGGTCTAAATTTAACCAAATTTCTTAGAATTTCATAACTTTCAATTTACCTTTTGGCTAAATTTGAATCAAAGAATAATCAACATGTCAATTTCTAAAGGGAAATACCATCTTTCAATATTTTCATGTGTGAAAATAATTAACAGAATATCAATTATCCAAAACATACCTGGTTCTGGTTGATGATGAAAATATTTTTAGAATAGAACTTCAAAATCCTTGGTAGTTGTGTTCTCAATTTCTTGAAATGTACCTTTGCTTGCATGCCAATATTATTTCGTTCTTTCAATGTCATTTGCAAATTTTCAACATGATGCGAAATAGAGTGTTGTAAAAGCAACTGCATGCTTAAGGTGGTGCCAAGTACATGAGTATTTCACCACCTTCATTAATTACCTATTATAATGCATTAATTTCTTGAATAAAGGTGCAATCATTACGAATTAGGGTTCAAATTATGAACAACAAGATTTCTGCATGGGCTCGCTACTAGAGGAGAAAGACGGTGCAATGATCATACGTGACACTGTATGTCACTTTGATCTTTTGTGAGGAATAAGCCATTAAAGATACACGATAAATTTGTGATCATTGGGATTAAAACTTTCGGTATCAACTTTTAGGAGAGATACCGGGATTCGAGGCACTTACCTCCAAACTTCAAAAAGAGAAAACCAGAATGAAAGAAAAGACCGGGAACCAGGTTCAAGAGAGATTAAAAATTTTCAAAACAAACTCTTTGGTTTCCAAGTTCCGAATAAGGAAAAGAAATAAAAATACTGAACTTTGATACAAGAAAAAAATGATATCACTAGGATTAACACTTCCGGTTGATGACTTACCTAGTGAGGCTAGGACCAACTGAAGATACAATTCACTTTGATGCAACCACACAACCTCAAAATTCCAGTTTCTGGTAATATATTCAACTTCATAACAAGATTGAAACACCAAATCTGAGAAAGAAATAAGAATAAAACAAGGACCAAGCAAAATAAAAAAATGAGACCAGCAACTGATCAAGCCGTAGAAAGATGCCAAAGCAAATGAAAGTGGAAGGGAACATGAAAAAAAAGGGGGTCCACATTTTTCCAAAGGGAAAAATGGGGCATGTTGTGAGACCACACAACACATATGACCATGAAAAAATTATTCTTATGAAAATAACAAGCATGGCCCCAAACTTAGGAATTAAATTCTTACCAATGTATACCTTATTAGATGTTGCAATAGTTCCCAATTTGACCTCTTCTAGATCATTTTCATGTACAAGTTATGTTTTATAAATATGTATATCTACTCCATCAAATAGTCATTCTAGAGATGCTAATCACTTTAGAATCTTATTATTATTTAATTAGATGAATTCATTTCAAAAAATGGTATCCTTTTCATGAATTTTTTCAACATTTAAAAAAAATAAAAATTTCTTGACTATGATACTCATCAATACAATTAAAAAACTTGCAAAGGTCTTAATCATCATGAAACACTTTCTAGTGGCATATATTATCAGTTATTGAGGATCTAGTCAAAAAATTGACCTTAGATATTCCATCAAAGGTTACATCAATTAACCTAATTACTATGTTGGCTAAAAATTAAGTCATTAAATTCTTTACCTTTCTCAACCTAGTTAATAAAGAAAGTATAAAAAAAAATATAGTATCCCAAATAGCATCTTTGTATTGCTTAAGTATCTTATTTTTGCTACATATTTAGATTTAACATTATGAAACAAAAAGATCTAAATCCACTAAAACTCTAAGTTTCTTGATTCCATGCTTAATTTCCATATTCAATCCAAAAAATATGGCTTCATACTCAGCCACATTATTTTTCATTTGAAATGAAGAGTAAAAATATATTTAAAGGATTTACCACTAGGTGATATGAGGATTACACTAGCTCTTGATCCTTCTTTTGAGAAAGCACCATTGAAATACATTATCCACACAACATCATTATCAAAGACTATTTGAATATATTTATGAAGAGGTGTTTTTCTTTATCTTGTGTAGACCCAACCATTTCTACTCTAAAGTTGTGTAGATCTATGTCAATAAAATAAGCCTCATCCTATGGTTTTATTTTCAGAAAAAATTGTAGGAGCTCTTCTTTCTCTATCCATCTTTACATATTTACCATTTATGGGGATGAGGGAATAGGATGAATCCATTAGGATACTTCAACCTACTTATGTTGACCATATTCTTGATAACAACATCCCCATACTGAGGGGGAATATCCACTACTATAAAATTCATATTGCAATTCTTCTCGGGGAATTCAACTAACTTAATTTCAACATATTTAATTATACCAACAATAGGTACTTCCTTGGAATACATAGAAAAACACTTCCCATAAGACTTGATAACTTTCAAACCTAATTGATTCATGACTTCTAATGGCATGAAGTATTTTGAAGCCCTATAATCAAGCAAGCAATCTTTTACCAGTTTGTTATTTATGACTAGGATCACATAGAAAGGATCAACTTGAGATAGGAACTTTCTTAGGGTAGTTCCTAGGTATACCTAAGATATCTCAAGACTCAAGTATTTGTTCTCAAACTTATTCACTTGATTTATATTCTTTACTTTTTGGTTGACATTTGTTAAATTTCTAAAATAATTGTTGCAACATAAATAATAAGAGCCAATTCTCTATCCTTGTGCTCATCTATCCTCATCATTTCTAATAAAATTAAAACTTTTATTTGACTAAGGACTTGGTCCATACAATTTACTATATACTTTGTCACAGTACAATTAGGTGAGTTTCTAAGAATGGTTAGGATCTATTTCTCTTTTTTCTAGCATTATTCTCTTTAGAAACATGTCCACCTTTGTGGCTACCTTGTTCATCTTTAGATCCTTGAATTCTATCCTTAGGCTTAAAGGGTGTAGCATATTTTCATTTCACATCCACCTTCTCATTTTTTCATTTGACTTCAATAATTTTTGTAAGAGTCGGAAAAAATCACTCTTCTTGTCTTTCCTTAATGAAAATACTTCTTATGTTCCCTAGACTATTACTCTCTCCCTTCATTCTCAATTTATAATTACTTCTAACTTGAGCAACTATTGTAGTAGTAAAATCTTATATTTTTTATCCAAAGCTATTATTAATCTAAAGTCTAGAGCAATAGATTCAAGTTTATGCACATGGTATGTGTCCTCTTCATCATCTGAAAATACTTGCTAATGATAATTTTTTTACAAATATTTTATCATCAATGTATATCTCAAGCCCATATTAATCTAATGAAGAGTATTCTTCATTTTTGTAACAATATCTAATTGAAATCATGTTAATATTTTGGTTCTCATAATCATTTCCTATATCATTATCACGATTGTCAAATTCATTGTAGGGAGATTCATAGGAATCAAATGGTTGAGCCACCACACATTGCAATGGAGAATGGGGCAACTGGCATTCCAAACACCAAGAACTCTCCTCAAAACTATTTGTATTAGGATTCTTGAGAGGATCTAGTGTTTCTTTACTATGTATTCCTTTGTTGTTACTTTTTACTAGTTATAACATGTGGTATTATATGGTTGGTTGGAAAATATTGGCATCATTTCTTGTTTTCCATGATTTTTCCTTCTATGAGATAATCCATTTTCACTCCAATCTAATTTAGAGATTAAATCTTTCAAAGAACTCATGACCTTATCCAATTTGTCTTCAAATGCGGACACTTTATTATGGCATCCTTTATCATGGGTAAGAATCTTTTTATTTATTTATTCATAAGCGCTTTTGACTGGAGCTATGAACCAACAAGGCCACATTTGGGGGACCTCATCCCCGTTATCTCTCCTCCATTTCTCCTCTTATTTTTTTCTCCTCCAACTCACCTCCTCTACTCTTCCTCCTTCTGCTATGCCTTACTACCTCCTTCTCTCTTCAATTTTGATGCCTCCACCTTCCTGTTGGTGTTGCCTTCCTCTAGCCTTACTGTTGTCGCCTCCTTACATCCACCACTTGCCACCTTTTCTCCTCTTCTTTGCATCAGCTTCTCCTTCCAACCTATCGTCTACTTCCTACCACCTACCATCCACCCTACACACAAATGTTACCTTGCTCTCCTTATCCCTTCTAGCTCAAGCACCTCCACCTTATCACTCTGAAATAAACTCCTTATTCCTCCAGCTCCTTATCTCTCCAAAGCATTGAGTGAGACCACCTTAGCACCACTGCTTATTGATCCGCAACTTATCTCTCCTGACCCCTTATCACTCTGCTACCTTCATCTCTTCTGAGGCTCTCCTTATCTCTCTAATTCATATGTCTCTCTCCTCATCCCATGGCGAGTGTCTGCATGTTTCGTGGCACATATCTACCTCGAGTCTCCCTTTCTTCCTCCCATTTCACCTGCAGCTCTCCCTCTCTTTTGTTGTGCCTCCTTATCTCTCTGTGCCCTAGTCTGATCCCAATGAGTCCTCCAGTGACCAACACCACCATCCCTACTAGCAAACTCATCTCTTTTGCAGCACATTTTTCCTTTCACTCCTCTGCTATTGATCCTACCACCAACCTCCTTTCTATCTGCAGTCTCCACCCAACGACCAATGACTAGTGACTACCTTCTCATCCAGTGTGCACCCACCCTCGATCTTTGTTCCTTCGATCCTACAAGCATTGGTGAGAGTCAAACTTATGAATGCCCTCTCAACAAGGCTTGTGACTTACCGTCACACTGTGGGGTCATCCCCTCATGGGTAAGAATCTTAACATCACTTCTCTTGTGTATTTTTCTTAAGGATCTTTAATTACTCTCTATGTGAGTGGCCATCTTAAAAGAATACCTTAATACCTAAAGGTATTTATCTCTCAATAGATAACCTATTTTAGCATCATAAGAATTAAAATACAAGACTAAGCACATATTCTCATCATGACTCAAATAAGTAGGGATCAAGTTCATCACCTTAGTAAATTTTGTAGGCACTGAAAAATGTCTTGGTCTACGAGCGTCCTTTTTTCCATTTTCTTGGCCTTCTTCCTTGCATAATTAAATAATTTAAATAATTTAATTATTTCCTTTGATCACATTCCTCTATTAATTAAATAATGTTAATTACTTAATTAATTCATTCTCTTGATCTTCATTCTACTCTCATCAATTAAATAAATTTAATTACGTTGCTAACATTCTTTCCTTCAATAATTAAGTAAATTATCATTTATTTAATTATTGGCTTTTCATTATTTGTCTAAAGCTAAATAATTGTTATTAATTATTTATCTATTCATTAATCTTTTGTTCTTCTATAGTTAAATAATTATTGAAATTATTTAATTATCTTATGTCATTTCTCCACTATTAAATAATGAATCTAAATCAATTATTTAATCCTCCTTTTCTATTTCCTTTTATTTAATTAAATTGGTGGCACAATCATTTTAATTAAATGCCCATTTTCCTCTTCTTCTGCAAATAAATAATTTATTCCCCCACTTGGTTAGATTCTCCTCTCATGAATTAAATAATTTTATTATTTAATTCCTCCATTATCTCCCTTCACTCTCTCATTTTTGAATCTCAACCATTGATTGTCTTTGGTCTCCTTTCGATCTTGACCATCCATTTCGTAGCCATCCCAACCCACTACTTTGTGGTGCATGAATCCTCAACTGTCGATTTGAGAATATTTCTAGAACTTCAATCTCATCTGTCCATTCGAATGGCTTTCTATAAAAGAAGGTTTTCTCCTCCATTTTTTATTTAACAACCACATATCTCCAATATTCATGATTATCATTTTCAGGTACTTGCATACAACGAACTGAGGGCAACTTGCAAAGGTTGTTTTGAGGAGAGACAAGGAAGGTTATTCAACTTCAACATGGGGAGTTTATTGTTTCATTGCTTTTATTTTATTCCTCTTGTTTGATTGTTCTTTCTTGTTTAGATTTGGTTTTTTTAGCTTAGATTTAGTACAATGTTTGTCACTTATCTTTGCTATTCTAATTTTCTATATTACATTGGTGAACCCGATACATGCAGTGTACAAAATTTGCAAAAAAATCCATGTTTTCTTTTTTGTTTTCCTATGTTACAAGTTTGTGAACCACAACTGTGAAAACAATGATGCAACTAAAGGCGGGATCTCAAAATTCAAAAAATGATGTAACTGTGAAGGGAAATGATGCAAGTAAAGGCGAGATTTCAAATTTGAAAAAAAATGATGCAATCACAAGATTTTGATCCACATTTGAAATGATGCAACTGATCTAGAGCAAGCCACATTATAGAGTTGCAAATGTCAGCCTGGACGATGCAATTTCCTATTAAGGTTTATCTTTTCAGTTTTGGGTTTTGTTTAAATTTTTCCTTTTGGTTTTTCTTTAGGGTGGGATTTTTGGTTTGCTAATCCTCTATTTTCAGCATGTGGTATTGGTCTTGAGGACTTTAAAACTATTTCTTTAGAAACAATCGAGCTTACCTTCTTTTTTTCCCTTAAAGTTATCAAATTTTCTTTTTTTTCTTACAACTACAAACTATATTGCACACTCATAAGGGTTTTAAAATGAACATGCATTGTCACTCATGAAGGATAAAATGAACAACATGTATATTTTCACTCATGGGATTTAAAATTGACTTGCATCATATTTCATTGGTCTAAAAAGAACTCAAGTGATTATTTGACACATAAGTTTGCTTAAAATTAACTTGTCTCGCATTGTCTTATGGTTTTCCTTTTTCCTCTGGATCTATATGCTCTTCTCTCATACCATTTGGAAATATTGAGAATCAAAAGCATATTTTATCATTTGTATAACCACCCACATATTTGGTTTTGGGTTTTTCTTTTTAAAATGAACACCATGGGAGTGTGAGAAAAAGGTGTTGTTTATGCTCTCTCCTTGCGCTTCATGTGATCTTGGAGATCAAAAAAATAATAATTGTATCACTTTTTTTTACCCTTAGAGGGCCTACCTCCCGACTTGTGAGAGGGAACGACCCAAGTGATACTTTGTTTCAGTCTGTTGTATAAATAATTGTGATTGTTGGGAAAGTCATCAATCACCTGGTGTGGCTATTCTATACTGACAAAAGTTTCCCTCGGTATCTATGAGATACGTAAAAACCATTTCTTAGGGTTGGGAGGCCTCTTAATTGAGTGAACTACCACATGTATAGACACCAATATTACCCTAAAACACAAATTAAGAATCACTTGTTGTAGAGGCCAAAAACCCTTGTACTTATTGGTGCAGGAGGTTGAACCTCCAAAGCTGCCCTACATTCACTATTCATTAGAGAGAGGAAATCCCTCAACTCATAATATCTTTGGATCTTTAGGGGTAAGAGATTTTGGTGTGCTTGTGTTGTGTAAGGGGGAGCCAATTTCACCAAAATCTCTAGTTGTCTGCTTTGTTTAAGTGTTTGGAGCAATCCAAGTAGGGACTCAACAAGTAGTATCTCTTTCCAGCCTAGGTTGTGCATTATTTATGAGTGCTTTCATACACATTGCAATTATACATTTTCACACTTAGATCAGACCAAAAAAGTGTTTTCAGACTATTTTTTGTGTTTTCCAAAATCAATTTCACAAAATCACACCAAAATCAGTCAAAAATCAGTTAGAAAACTTGAATTCACAGAATACCAATCCAATCTCAATCTTTATCATTTTGACAGTGGTATTATTATCTAAGAAAAAAATTTGCAATATTTGATTAGTTCATATTCCCCATTTTCATTTAGGTTGTCCTTGTATTTAGGTTGCATTGTTCATCCTCACCTTGCATATTTTAGGTTGATTTAGGTTGCACTTACCTTCTAGATTTCAAACATAGGAAGTTCATCAAGCCTTTGGACATTCCATGATTACTTATTTATATTTTCATTGACATTTATCTTTTTATCTATCAATCTTTGTCATCATCATCTTGGTCAAAATTTGGGTCTCAAACTTGTGTGTTAGTTTAGACTCATCTTGTCAATCTATCATCTTCTCAATATTGGTCATCAAAAAGGTCAATGATAATTTTGTTTGTTACCTTGGATCTACATATCTTGGTTAACATCATTTTTCTTAAATCTTAAGGTCCATCCCTTTAGTCTCATTTAGCATCCTTTGGTCCCATTTTGTTTCATTTTGGAATACCATATCCTTTTATCATAACATCATTATCATCCTATCATTCTTTGGTCTTGGAATTAGGTGCATTGTCATTTTTCATCCTTATATATCCAAAAAATTAGAAAAATATATAGCTTAATCTCATCTTGGACTTAGTTGCATCATTACCTTTCATCATTGATTAGTATTCCTTAGTCTCATATCTTTATCTTTGATCATTTATTAGTCCCCCTTTAGTATCATTTGGAATCCATTGTTCTCATTTAGCTTCTTTTAGCTTCATCCTTTGGTCTTAAGGTCATCATTATCCTTTCATGGTCATCTTGCATCCTTATATCCAAAAAATCACAAAAACATAGTTTAGTTTCATATCATCTTACATTATCCCCCCCCATTATCATCTCTTCCAATTTGCAAGTTTTACATGGTTGAAACAAGACCACAAACTAAAAGAAAGGACATGGAATCTTCAAGTGACCCCTTCTCTAGTCCAAATCATGACAAAAATTTTGGGACAAATTCAAACCACTCCCCAACACCACAAAGAGGAACACCACAAGGAGACACATCAAATCTATTTGAAAATATTAGTCTAGCTAATGTTGAAAAATTATTAACACTAGAAGAAGTTGAAAGAGCTTACCAATATCCAAGGATTTTACACATTATAGATGAACTTGTTAGTGTTGATCCAAATAAATTCTTTTATGCACTAGCTAAGAAAGGTGCTAAACTTCCTCAAGGATTTGATGTCTCCACAATTGTGGAAGGAGCTACCCAAGCACTAAGTCAAGGTTCCACTCAAAACACATTTACACTAGGTATGCTATGTTTACAACAAATGTCTACTACATTACCACTTGGGAAAACAAAAATGGAAACATCTACATATATTCCCAATATTTCACCATTTGGAAATAAAGGAACCCATCCTACAACACAAGGAAAAGATTTTACATTTAGTAGTGTTGATGGTGTTTTTTGCACAACAACAACTCAAATAGAATATAGTATCATATCTCTCTTGAAAGGTAAATCTCTATCAACAAGCCTCAATAGATAACCCCAAGGTCTCTAATGTTAGGTATTGACAATGCAAAAACAACTCAGTGATAATGTGAAAATGTTGGTAATCACAAAGGGACCTTACTACAAGCAATTACTAAATCTCAAATCTTATTAGATTTAGCAATATGGTGATATTTTAATCCTAAATCTAACCCAAATGACAAAAGAAATAGGAAAAGAGATAAGGGTTTTAAAGAGATTCTTAAATTTAACACTAATCCTAAGATTGACAATGCAAATGATGAAACACTTGAAATGGACCAATCCCTTAGAAACTGATTCCTGCTTGACCCAGATGAATCTGCAATCTTACAAAAATAGTGCAATCTTCTAAGGCATTAAAGATATTCAAATCATGAACATTCATCCAAAACAATCCTATTGCAATCAAAATGAACAAACATCCACAATTGAACTAAGCATAGTGAATTTAAAGTCCAGGCTAGCTTTGCAAAGCAACTAATAATCAGCTAGCTACAAAAAGTATGGACTAGAGATTGTTGCAACACTTCAAGTATCAAATCATAAACACTATCAACTCTTCTAACATTAAACCTAGTATATATCAAATACACTTAAGTAATTTCAAAAGATAGAATCACAGGAACAATGCCAGATAAAATTCAACACAAGAAAGGAACCAAATCACAATGTCTTCACTTGCATTAAATTACCCAAAGTAGCAACAATTCCAGTCTTTTGTTACAACACTTTCTTGAAAATTATACTAACTCCTAACTCTAGCTCTTGATATACTGCTTAGTTCACTCCAATATAAAACTATCTAGCCCTTACAAATGAGGTAGAATGCCATATTTATAGAAACCCCCAAGATATGTCAGCCCAATTAGGTTTACAATAATAAACGGCCAAAAAACAAGTCGGGCAAGAGGAATTCAAAATAACACAAAGTGGGCATTAAATGCATGTACTCCATCCAGGTCGGCCTGGGGTCTCCAACAAAGCTCGATCCCATGCATGCGAAGGAAGAAGATAAATAATGGGGAAGCACAAATTTTGATGAGGAATTAACTACCTTCCCCTTTATCCTTATCTCACCCCATCCTATCCTGCACCATCAAAAATATCCTATCCAATTCGGCTATAGGTGGCATAGTCAAAACCTTAATTCTCCTTTCAATGGACTTAATGTCCTCTCTTGACTGCTCTACCATTTTATCCCATTCCACCTTCATGGTTTGATATTTATCCATTACTGCAATATAGGTGGCTGCATCATCTAATTGATGTTCAATGATTGGGTCCTCATTGATTGGAGAATACACATCTCGCCACCATTTTCTCAACTATTCCAAACTCAAATACTTCGGTGCAAACCTTTTTCTACTTGTCATAACCTCAAAGAAAGAAATGCATTTGTTGTAGATCTCAGTCATGGTGTCTTCAATTTGCTTCCTCTGCTTATACACCTTCTTCAAAACCCTTTGCCTTATTTGCATAACTTCAAACCATTCCCAAGGTTTTGCAGCTTTGGAGGAAGGAAGAATACCATCACTCACAAATTTATCTTCAATATATTCCATGATAGTCTTAGTTTTTTGCAATAGGAGATCCACATCCTCCTTATCTTGAGCCAATACATCTTTTAACCAATTTATTGACCTCATAGAATCTCCACCGGTTGAAAGGATATCCTTGATAGCATCATCTCCCTTAGCTTGCACTCCCAGCAACTAGTTCCATGTGGCATGAGTAGTAGCCTTCATCTTCTCTAATTCAATTATTGTTTCCTGTGGTAGAAAGCTTGCAGCAGATGATGAGGAGCTGATGGATTGCAAGGGCTTCATTAAATCCTGCAAGTACTTCTTTAATTTCTCATTCTCCCTCTTTAACTCTTGCTTAGACTACACCTCTTTCCTTAATCTTCCCAAGATTACAGCACTAGAGCCTTCATATTCTTCAATTTCTTGTTCCATGGAAGTAGGCCCTAGGTTGATAGTTTGCATACTGTAATGACTACCTGCCACATCATCCTTATTCTTGTCAAGAGTAGGAGTAGCAATGTGAACTACCCTATTATTTGCTTCATCTCTCTCGATCCTTTAAATAACCCTGGCCTTCTTCTTTGTTTTACCTTTCCCAATATTGGTTAGTAAGTCATCTCAATTCGGGAGAGTGTCATGCACTACAACCTAATTACTCCTCAACTCTCTATCCAACCAAGCAGGCACTGTGGGATCTGACTGCACACTACCTTGTCCAACCATATCTTGATGATCCTTGGGTACTTCATTCAAATCTTGCCTTTTAGGAGTCTCTTCAACTTTATCTTCTTTTCTCTTGTCATGTTCTTCTTCCTCATGCATCAGTGAAGGAGTTTTGATTGGCACTTCCTCCCTCTGGAGATGTCTATCCTCTTCACTTCTTACAAGTGAATCCTCATAAGTCACTAGGGGAGATTGCAACACCTTCTCTATCTCTGCTTCAGCACTGTAGAGTTCACCCTCTTGGAATTCTTCTCCTTCTTGATCTTGATAATATTCAGCATCTTTGGGTTCATTTGGTACATTGTGAGCTTCATGAGAAAGAGGGGTATTATCATGCTTAGTGATAGGAATAGTCGTGGGAGCACCTTTCTTTGGCACACCATCTTTAGGAGATGGAGTCTTTGATCTTCTCATGTACACCTGTGTTTTCTCACCTGAGCTCTCCACATTAACTACTGGTCAGTCAACTTCACCTCCTGCTTTAGAAGTTTCCTTCTCTTTCTGCGATAGCCTTATTATTCTTCTTCTTTTAGGCATAGAAACACTAGCCTCTTTTCCTTCCTTTTCAACTTCATCCTTTGAAAATTTCTTCGCCTTTGAAATTTTTTTCCTCTTCTTAGCTATAGTCTTTCTTTGTTTCTCTGCCTCTTCAACCTCCTCTGCTTGAGCATCCTTAATCTTTAGCTTGAAGGGAGAACTCACCTTAGTCTTACCCTTAGGATCCTACTCTACTGATTCCTTAGAAGTAGAATGAGACTCCAAGTCTCCCATCAAATCATAGGTGCATTGCACACCTTCACTTTCCAATTCCCAAATCTTGTGCTTAAGCCATAATTTTGTATATTTAATCACTGAAGTCATAATCTGCTCTAACTCTATTTTATCTTCCTCCAGCCAATCTATTTCTCCAACTGATTTATCTTTCACAACCTCATAATCATGGCCCTGAATTAAATTTCCATCATCATCTATCTGATTTGGGATGACCTTAACATTGTACAGTCTAATAAAGTTAACTAGTAACCTCGAGAATTTCTTCTTTCAAACCTCAACCTCATCTTTACAGTTAGCCCAGTAATCCTCTAGGTCATCCTTGTGACTATACTCTCTACTAGCCTTCTTCTAGGCTTCACCAGTTCTATCAAACCTGGACCTTTTAGAATGGAAAGAAAGGCCTAGAGTACTCATCTCTTCCTTAGAGAAGTGTGTTGTATGTATGGAAGGACAAGCCTCATTACTGCCCACCTTCAGGGGAAATTCATTACCAAATCCGATTTTATGCTTCTCCTTCTTCACTATGGCATCAAAATCACATATCTGCCTTGTGACTTCTAGGAGTATAATGTGATCTATGGGATATCTAGGAAGTCTATAAGGGGCTCTCTGGAAACCATCTATCCTTATGTAAGAGAAGGTGGGAAACTATATAAACCAAGCTCCATACCTTTTAACCAACTCCTTAGCACTGTTAGATATTCTAACATGCTCTGCACCTTGGAGCAACCTAGTGATGTACATGGTGAATGCATCATTCACCCTCCTATAGCTTGAAATTACCAGATGTAGTTGTGGATAGACTTCATATATTACATCTCGCCCAAAGGTTCCTCGTGTACTCAATCCCTTATATGGATGGAACCTAGCCAAAGCAAAGAATAGGTAAGAAATCATTGTGAAGCTCTTAGTTTGCAAGACATTGCATAGTTGATCATGTATCATGGCACTTATAATGCCTGCCTAGTGATAATCGGTATTCTGTTCCATCCTCACTATGACAAGGAACATCCAATTTTCAAAGACTCCTGGACTCTTTGAACCTATTACCCTACTAAGTAATGTGATGGCATCATAGTATTTTGGTTTGAAATTTTCCCTAAATAATTGTTTCAGTAGCTTTGAGATGTGGGGTTTAGGTTTCTCCAACCAAGAATTGACCACCTGGAGATCCTTGCTTGAATCATCTTCAAAATAAGTTTTAGCAACCTCCAAGTCCAGAGCCACCACATGAGATTTGCCAGGCATGTCAAAGGTTTGTGCCACAGATACAGGAGAAAATTTTTCCAACACCCAGCCCTAAGGAATGATCACCCTTTGTGTACCTCTGTCATAATGCCTAGCACACTCAAGCACTAACTCATAGCATTGAATTGTAGCAGGAAAACTAGCCACATGAGCTAACCCTGATTCTATCAATCTTCTAGCCAACAATGGAGGGTTCTGTTGTACCATTCTTGCCTTGAATTCCTCGTAATCCCATCTACCTACATTGGTGTCACCTAATTTAGTCCAGATGGAGGAAAGCTTGAACTCAGGAACCTTACTCTTTAGATAAATCTTGATTCTCTCCACTTTTGAGACCGAAGATCCCTCAGGACCCTGATCCATCTGCTTGCTTCTAGTTCCGCTTGCAACTCCCTACTTGATTTAGCCTGCAATTGACAAGAGACCAAAATAAATCCTCTTTACCACATTAGAATCAAGGTTAGTTCATCATAAACATCATGCCTATCATTCAACAATTCAAAAATCATAATTAAAATCCCTTAATTCATCACAAGTCACAAATTCTAAGAAATCCGAGATTTTCAGCCATCCTGGGAAATCAAGCCTAAGAGGAATTTTGGGGAATTCCATACTAGGTGGATTATAACAATCATGACATAAATATCATAAATTTCTCATCAAATGAAGAAAAGAAGCATGAATCATCTCTCTAATTATTCAAATTAACCATGAAATACCAAGACACATAGCATTCAATCCATTTATCTCTCCAATTCTTCAGATGGTGTGACCTTCGGGAAAATCTGTCGGGAGAGGAAATCCATGAGGTAGGCACAATACCAAGTTTTGCATATATCATCGGGAAAATGAAGGGAGGATGGAAAACTGAGGAATTCTGACAGTTAAGGAATTTCGTGAAGACTTTGAAATTCTGAATGTCGACGTTTCTTTGAGGCTTCACTCAAATTGATCAAACGATCACAAATTTGAGGACCTGGAGCTTAAAGCTAGTTTAATTTTAGCTTCTTACAGATCATCTTTAAACTCTAAACTTATTTCAAAGCCAATCGATGGGAATTAGTGATGCCCTAAACCTGAAACCCTAAAATTCCACCATGAACGCACAAAACAAGCTCAGACTCAACTTACTCACTTTGCTAGGTTTTCAAAAAGATCCTTCATGGCCAACACAAGCAAGCTATTTCATAATGAAACTGAAATTAGGCTCACAAACTCACTTGGGGTCATCAATCTAGCAAAATCGAATAACCCTAGCCTCAAGACGCTCAATGCCAAATACATAGAAATCCGGACTCCAAGCAAACTCAAGACGCCAAAGAATCATTCACATTCAACAGTCAAAAGCAAGGCAATGAATACATACCATTGATGAAGTGAATTCAATTAAAACAATGATGGACAACAAGCTTTGACGCCCTAGCAAAAAATAGCAACTATGATAATGTCGAGGAAATGCACCACCAAATCCAGAAATCCATGAATCCAAACACCAAATCAAGCCAAGCACTCCAAATCAAGCTTTTGAGAATGGTAAAAGACAAATGATAAAACTCAATGGTACAAGAATTCCCAAAAATTGATTAAATACATATCACATAAATTGTATAATCGAGCATTAATGCAGTCGACAAGACAATCCAAAACAAAACCCAGGGATTCGACAAGGTGACGGAACTTCGGAGAAATCTAGCTAGCATGGAATTCCATGAGGTACCAAAATTTCTGGATCATAATGTAAAAGCAGCAACCATCGGGTTTTCAAAGCATCCAGGGAATTCCACCCAGAGAGGATTTTCCCGAGAACAGTGAAAAACCTGAAATGAGTCTAGAACTTAAGATTTTCAACAAATACCATAGAGGGATCATCAATGCGGGTAAGATAGAAATTCAAGCTCATTCCAAAGCAAGTAATTCCTCAAAATCAAAGGGCCAAAATACCAGGAAAGAAAGCAAAATCAAAAGAGGGTCCTTGCTTTCAGTGGGGCGTGTGTACGAAAACTGCACAACAGGTAGATCTTTTTCTTCATCAAGCTCCATGGGTATGACATTCACAAATCCTCTATTTCAAAACACAAGCCAAGGTCCTACATCTCAAGGTCCCACACCTACATTTCAAAACACAAATCAAGGTCCCACATTTCAATTTCAAAACACTACAAAATAATCAAGGAGGAATCATATTGTCCCATGTAAAATTCCAAATCAAAACATGAGTCAAGGACCTACACCTACATTCCAAAACACAAGTCAAGGACCTACACCAACATTCGAAAATAAAAATCAAGTTCCTACACCATCATTTCAAAACACAAGCCAAGGTCCAACACCACAATTTCAAAATTCCATACCAAACACCAACATGACTTTTGGAAAAAATATAAATACCAATTTCATTCCAAATAAAACCAATATCAATGCAACATTTACACATCAATATCAACAAGGTAACCAAGGTCTCATGCCACAAAATTTCAATCCAAATCCAAATCCAACATTTGACCTCTACACCAATTCCATGATGCAAAATTAAACCAACACAACACCATCTCTTGCAGACACCTTGATGCAACAAATACAAGCCATACAACAACAGATGAAAAACATGCAATTAGGGACCAACAAGAAAACTTATTCCATGGAGGAATTGTGCCCCCATCCATTTGACAAAAGTCTATACATGCCACACTTTCCTCCTCACTTCACAGTACCAATTTTACCCAAGTACAAAGGGAAAGGAGATCCAGTGGAACACACACGAGAATTTAATATGGCACGTATGGAAATCGCATATGATCCTACCTATTTGATGAGACTATTTCCATGAAGTCTTACATGGCAAGATCTAGAATGGTTCACACACCTTCCTCTAGGGATTAGGACATGGGGTGATTTGGCTGATAGATTCATTAATCACTTTTTATTTAACATTGAAAGTGATGTGACCCTCAAAAAACTATGCACAACTACACAAGATGAAGGGGAGTCACTTACCTCATTTTACCAATGATGGAAAAGTATGGCTAGAAAGTGTCCTTGCCACATCCTTGAGAAACAACTAGTTCCCATGTTTGTGAAAAAACTTAATGCAAAATTGATGACTGGTCTCCAAATCCAATGTTGCACAAATTTTGAGGATATCATTGAGAAAGGTGTCTTTAAAAGGCTCTTGTGTAAAAGGGACTAGTTAAAGTGCAAAAAGAAACCCCAAAGGATAATAATGACAAAAGCAAGTTTTGGTCTCAAAACAAGAATGTCACTAATGATGGATTTGTTGATGTTAAAGTGCTAAAAAAAGGTCCTACCATTCACCTCAAAGGTTTCCACATCAAACACATCAAAAATATCAAATACCCAAACATTGAATGCAATCCAAAACAACCATCAACATAGAGGACCTCCACACACCAAGAGAACATATACCCCACTGGGTGAACCCAATGAATTAGTTCTAAAGAAGCTTTTACAATCCAATGTCATTCAACTTCCTAACATCAAGAACTATGAACCCACATTGGTCAAACCTAACTGGTGGAATGAAAATGAATATTGTGAATATCACCATAGAAAAGGACATAAGACATCTTCATGTTGGACACTCAAAAATATCATTCAGGATCTAATTGAAAAAGGAGACATTTCAGTAGACAATTCACAAGGAAAAATAAATGATGATCATACCATATTTAAAACTCCCTTGCAAGATCATGACAAAGGAAAATCCTCCAGTTCAAGGAATAACAATAATGCCAATTATACCCGCGTTGCACATAATTTCAACACTATCATTCACCACATAATATCCTTTGATGATCATGTTGCTACCATCACCATTAATAAAAAAATTTCATATTGTGCTATCACTACTCGTAGAGCCAAGGTAACTCTACAAGGGGTTGCTTCCAATCCACAACTGAAAAGCTAGTATAATCTCCTAGAGCAACTGAGGAAGAATCCTTCACATATTTCTATTTTGGAACTCCTCCACATATCCCCTCAACATAGAGCTATCCTTGATAAAGCCTTGCAGGAAGCATCCATACCCGTTGACCTAAATTTAATGAATTTCAAGCCATGATTGGATACCTAGCTATGCTACATCATTCCACCTCTAAAAAAGAATTTTCCACCTAAAAATCAAACCATAATGATTCCCTACACCTGGAAGTCTACATAAATAGACATAAGATCATATGAGTCCTAGTAGATGGTGGAGTAGGTCTGAACATTTTCTCCCTAAAACTAGTAAAATCATTGAGATACTCTAAGAATTGCATAGATCAAACTAAGAAAATTGTTATCAAGGCTTATGATGATGCTAAATGCTTGTTTGAAGGAGTAATTTCACTTCCCGTAAGAGTTGGTCCAGCTATGCAAAACACAATGTTTCACATCTTGGATATGGATTTACGCTACAAAATTATCCTTGGCCACCCATGGATTCATTCCATGAAGGCCATACCATTCACATACCACCAATGCCTCAAGTTTCCTCATAATGGCACTAAAATTACTATTCTTGGCGATCCTGATCCCTTTTAGTATTGCACAAATCTAAAAGGAATCGTTGAGCACCAAGTGCCCATAAATCAAGAGGCCTCATCCCACTACATCGATCCATTTGACCTTGTCAAATCATCCACTCCATTCACCACACCGACCAAACCCAAAATCTATATTCAAGACAAAGGATGCAAAGAATAAAACATGAAGAGCCTCTTTTGCATTGGAAAGTCGCCTAAATCACTAGAGTATTATGGAAAGCCACATCTTATGCATCCTAAGGTTATCATCCACAATCCTCCTTCTACATTCACCAAATGGGGGGAGTTAGCTAAAGAATCTTTGGATGACCACATTTATACATGGTTGTATAAAGAAGAGGACATAGAACCTAAGCAGTTGCCAGTTGAACAATATCCAAAAAGGTTCATCTTAATGAAGCAACACGGATATGATGGAAAGAGTGGCCTTGGTCTAAATAAACATGGGATAGTGGAACCCTTACTTCCCCCTAAAGTATAGAGGGTTAGGGTTTGTACAAGAAAAAGTGAGTATCCTAGGTATTGGGTTGGCTTTGAGTGAAACCATTAATGCTTCAAATGAAATCAGGACATCTAATGACTATTATACAAACTCTGATTCCAATCAATAGGAATGGGATTCTGATAAATTATTTAGTGACTATGACCTTGAGGAAACATTTAGAGAACCCAATGAGCATACCTTTGAAGAAATCTTCAATCAAATGTTTAAAACTGGTCCCTCGCAGAACTTGTTAAATCCCAAACAATAGATTCCCTTGCAAAGGGAAGCTTGGATTGAAAACTTATGAGAACCCAATGACTCTTCCTCTATCTTTACCTTATCTATCTACACCATGACCCTTGACAATTTTGATGATGGCTTACCCCTCATATACCTGTAATTAATAGATTGGGACTAACAAGGACCACCAATTTTAGACACATTCGAAAATGATGAAGCAATTGCTAAGTTCATGGGACTTCATGAAGGATTACCAAGTCAGGATCATAAGGTTAGCTTCCTCATAGAACTTGATAGTGTAGCATACTTTGGTGAGGTTATCCTTTCCTCTAGTTGCAAAAGTGAAAATGAAAAAAAGTCAAAATAAAAAGAATAGTTCTTTAGGTGAAAATTGAAAGGTTCTTGTTGATCATGAAAAAGTAAAAATAAAGGACATATCTGAAGGTGAAAAACCTCTTTGAGGCACTTGAGGATGGAGGTTTGGATATTCTCCCTATAGACCAAGAGAGATTGACATTTCTCATAGAAGAGACAAAAGAAGTGAACATTGGGACGTAAGATAACTCTAGAATCATATAGCTTGCAACATTGTTGACCACCAAGGAAAAACTTGATTTTACAACATTATTTTCAAAGAGACGAGTTAATTTCGAATGGTCATATGCTGATATGCCTAGGTTGGACCCCGAGCTTGTTTGACATCACTTGCCATTAATACCAAATTCCAAACCATACAAACATAAGCTAAGGAAAGTGCACCCACAGGTTGCACTCCTATTCAGGGTTGAACTAAAGAAACTTTTGGATGTTGGATTCATACGCTTTATTGATTATGCAGATTATATATATGGTCTTGTTCTTGTCACAAAATACAATCGTCAAATTAGAGTATGCACAAATTTTAGGGATCTTAACAAGGCTTTTCGAAAAGATTACTTTCCCCTACCAAATATTGACATCATAGTGGACCTCATTGCTAGATATGAGATGCTATCACTTATGGATGGATTCTCTGGATATAATCACATAAGGATTGCTCTTGAAGATCAACACAAAACAACCTTTACATGTTCTTGGGGAACCTTTTGTTGGAACGTTATGCCATTTGGACTTAAGAACATTGGAGCTACATATCAAAGATCCATGACTACCATTTTTCATGATTACATGCATGTACTTATGGAGGATTATGTTGATGATCTTCTCTCAAAATCTCTAGAAAGAATTGGTCACCTAGCAGTCTTGGATAAGATCTTCACAAGAATTGAAAAATACAAACTTAGGTTAAATCCAAATAAATGTGTTTTTGGGGTCCAATTAGGAAAAATATTTGGATACATTGTCTCCCATAGAGTTATAGAGGTTGATCCTACAAAAGTAAAAGATATCTTGGACATGTCACCACCCACCAACATCAACTAGCTAAGGAATTTATGAGGAAGACTGGAATCAATTCGTAGATTCATCACCCAACTAGTAGATAAGATTCATCCATTTCAACATTTGTTATGAAAATGAATTTCCTTCATTTGGATAGAAAAATGTCAAGAAGCATTTGATAAAATTGAGCATTATCTATTGAATCCACCAGTTTATATGGTGCCAATTAATGGTAAGACATTTGATATTGTATGTAACAACAACTACATCAGCACTAGGGGCATTATTGGCACAAAATGATAATGATGACAAATAACAAGCAATCTACTACATCAGTCGTACCTTGGTCGGATATGAGTTAAACTACAATGCTATTGAATGAGCATGCATAGTAGTTGTATTCATAGCCCAAAAATTGAGACATTATATGCTAAACCATAAGATAAAGTTGATAGCCAAAATTGATCCTCTAAAGTATCTTCTCAGTAAAGAAACTCTGTGAGGATGACTAGCTAAGTGGGTAATGATTTTAAGTGAATATGACATTGAATATGTTGATCGAAAGGCAATAAAAGGATAGGTGATAGCTGATCAAATTGTAGATGCACTGATGCAATCGGGTCATCCTCTAATATTTGACTTTCCTTGGATGAATCAATCTTTGTCATAGAGACACCAACAACATTGAAATTTTACTTCGATGAGTCTTACACAAGTCATGGTTCAGGAGCTAGAATTTTATTCATCACATCTCAAGGGGATTTCATTCCTAAGTCATTTTGAATAGAATTTTTGTGCACCAATAACATAGTTGAGTATGAAGCATTACTAACAAGACTCCAAATGGCAATTAAATAGAAAATCAAGGATATTTAAGTTTATGGTGATTCCCAGTTAGTGATCAATCAAGTCAATGATGATTATGATACCAAGGATGAGAAGTTAATGCCCTACAAGCACATGGTTGATAGTTTTAGACTATACTTCAAAGCTATTACCTTTGAGAAAATACCGAGAATCCTCTTGGACATCCCTAACAATGCATTGCAATATGAGTTCTTAGTAGAACAGTTGTTGGTCCTTGTGTTTGATGACCCCAAAACCAAACTTGTGTGCAAAATTTTTGTTCTTGAGTCTCTCTAGTACAAGGACATTTACAACTATCTACATGAACAAATTATCCCTCCCAACTTGTCCCTCAACCAATGAAAAACCTTTATCTGAAAATCATCTAAATATGCCATCATCGAAGATACCCTTTATTGTCATAGCCTAGAAAGCACCCTCCTTTGATGTCTCAACTCAAATGAAGCACAAATGGCCTTACAAGAGGTTCACCATGGTATATGCAAAGCTCATTTTTCTGGTCCCACTTTAGCTAAAAAGCTTATGAGGATGTGATATTATTGACCTACAATGGAATACAATGCTTATCACTTTGTGAAGAAGTGTCATTAGTGTCCAATTCATGGATATCTCATGCATGTGCCAGTTGAGGAACCACAACTGCTTACATCACCATGGCCATTCTCTCAATGGGGACTCGACCTAGTAGGAAAGATCCATCTCACTTCTACAAATGGGCATAATTTTATCCTTTTTTCTATAGAATACTTTACTAGAAATGGATCGAAGCCATCCTGATGACCTATATTACTGGTAAGTAGATATCCAAAATCATTCTAAATTATATTATATGCCGCTATAGTATCCCTCAATCCATCATTACAGATAATGGCTTCCCTTTCAAGAATCAGGATGTCCATCAACTTTGTGAGAAGTTTCATATCCAACACTATTTCACCACCCCATAATACCCCCAGGGTAATGGTCAAGCTGAGGAATCTAATAAGACTATCCTTTAAATCTTAAAAAGACAGTCGATGATGCTAGCTATGACTAGCATCTCCAACTCAATCCTACTTTATGGGCCTACCATACTAATATTCGTACCCCCACAAGAGCCACTCCATATTCCTTTTTCTTTGTATTTGAGGCCATACTTCCTATTGAGGTTGAGTTACCATCCCTAAGGGTATCTATGTAAGGATTGATCGATCAAGAAGAATACCGTGTATCCCATCTACATGAGCTAGAGTTATTGGATGAAAAGAGATAGAATGCCTCAACACATTTGCAAGCATATCAGAACCACCTTCAATGTAGCTAAAATAAGAAGGTCCAACCTAGAAGCTTTGACATTGGTGACTTATTCTTGAAAGAGAATCCAAGGAATGAAACAGATCGAGAAAAGCCCAAAAAATTTGAACCCAATTGGTTGGGCCCTTATATAATCACAGTGGCATATGGATCTGGTGCTTATCAACTCTCCACTCCCAAAGGTGAACCGTTGCATGAGCCTATCAACAACATACACCTTCACAGATATTACACCTAATTCTAGTATCCCATCAAAAAGTCAAAAATACAAAAAAAAAAAATTCAAAAAAAATAGTCACCTTGATGAAAAACCTGGAAAACAGGCATCTTAGTGACAACAAAAAAATAAAAAAAATAGTAAAGAGAAATAATTCGTCCAAAATTGAAAACCACTTCGGTGGAACTTTGGATAAGTACCATGGTGAAAACTTGGAAAATAGGCGCCATGTGTAGTTAGTCTATGCTCCTTCGTCTACTATCATTCTACCTGATTTCCCACCCTTTTTCCATCCACTCACACATATCATCCATCCATAATAAGACTTTTCCATCTTTATCATGGCCTGAGAACCATTGAAATTTAGCATCCTTCACTTTCATGACCATCCTTTGCATCCATTGATCCCCTCATGCATAATAAGTTGGTCCTATAACTAACTGGGAGCAATTCCTTGACTTACGTCTTCATGGGATCTTACACATGGTATCAGCCTTTTAAAACATCAAAATCCAAAAAAAACATAAACCATCAAAATCCAACAAAATCATGAAACATCAAAATCCAAAAAAAAATTATAAAACATCAAAATCCAAAAAAATTCATAAAACATCAAAATCCAAAAAAATCATAAAACATTAAAATCCAAAAAGATCAAATAACCCAAAAGTCCAAAAAAATAAAAAAACTTCAAAATTTCCAAAAAAAAGAGTCAAAGTCATAAGTCATTCTGTGTCAGTTTGGTCTAACTATGTTGTCTCTACGCATTGCTACATAAGTAAGGCCATCACCTAATGGGCCCCCAAGACATTAGGTCTGTCCTTAGGGTTTTGTCGAGTCATATCAATTTTGGTTTGTGTTAGTCGAACTACAAGGTCTCTGCATGTATAATGTAGGCAAGGACATCAATTGATGAGCCCCCGAGGCCCTAGGTCAGTCCTTTAGGGTTTCTCAAGTCTAGTATTGTTCCTTCTCCTCGAGAAATCACTACTCAGAACAAATCACAAATCAATAGACAAACATATCCAACAAGTCTTTAATCTTCAATCGATTGACTACCTAATCATCATCACTATCAGGTCATTAGTCTTATATCAGAATTGGGAATTATGTCATTTGCCTCATTCAGTCCTATCACTCATCTTTTATTAGTATGTGTCCTTCCTGAGATTTAGACATTGTCATTGGTCAATCCTATCTTTCGCCTCATACATGATATGTCTTTCTTGGCACCTAGGCATTGTCATCTCATTGATCAATTACCCAGATTTATAAACAATGGTCAAACCTACCCATTGGTCACTTTAGTCAACTAATCAATCAATCTTGTTAAACTTCTCAGTCCTATTGGTCATTCCAATTTGGTCAAACAATCTTGGATATTTAATCAATTGGTCACTTGGTCAATCAACCTATTCATCTTGGTCAATTAATCTTTCCTTATATAGGATGTGTCTTTCCTACAACTAGGAATAATCAAATCAATTAATCA
The DNA here is from genome assembly GCA_007258455.2 of Sequoia sempervirens. NCBI lineage: Eukaryota > Viridiplantae > Streptophyta > Pinopsida > Cupressales > Cupressaceae > Sequoia > Sequoia sempervirens. Next base: position 77,895,615 of record VDFB02047230.1, on the reverse strand, counting down.
ACCTTTTCAATCTATCAATCAACTTCAGTCAAATAATTAATCAATCAGCTAACCTCATCAACTCTATCAATAAATATTATCTCTTTGGCAAACAATTTGTTGGTCTAAATTTGTCTTTTCTTTTTCCTTGTCTTTGTTCGTGTTATGTCAAGGATTTAGATAGGAGATGATGGATTATGATATCTTGTATTTTGCTTGTTGTTTGTGGTATGTCTTGAAAAAAATATTGGGGTAATTGGGTCCTTAGTATGAGTCAGAGCATTCCTTGTCTTTTGGTGTTGTCTTTTGCTTTCTTGTCTCTCACAAATGGTAAACTTTCACACCTTGGTCTATGTCATACCATGGTGTTTTTGCTCCATTTGTGATAGTTTTGACACTTGATGATGAGAAACATAAAAGAATGAATGTTCTTTCTTTCTCATTTCCCACCTGACTTCACACTTCCTTTTCCATTCTCCATGCTAACATTGTAACGCCCCCACCAACGAACCCTAGAGGACAACACTAACTATGTCAAATTAATGGAACAATTTTTTTTAAAAACAAATAACAATAGAATGCATAACATAACATACTAATCTAAACCTGGGTCCTCTAAGGTTCCTCAACTGCACTATGTACAAACTAACAATCAAGATAACTAGAAACATATCACCATCAACCAAAGATACATGATCGATATAACATATAAGGTTCATTTTAAAGCACCAAATTAAATGATTCTACATTACCTATTTCCATAATTTGATGTCTGATAATCAACATTAAAGATAATTTCTAGCTAACATATGCAAGATGCATTACATTACAGTATTCATTACAAGAAGAGTTCAATAATTGTTACATTGATACAATAATTATAACAAAGCTTCCCCTAATACATGTGGGAAGGATACATCAAATCACATTAAGAGATACAATTGGTATACAATCAATCATAAAATACATGGAAGGTTGCCTTCTCAAACTAGAATAGGAACAAGAGTCCACAACATAATGAACAATTTACATGCACACGAACATGCATCATGAATACCCAATGGAGGAAAAAGCACCAACCTCCTCACCATGTGGAACCCTGAGGTCCACCCCCCATGCTAGGAGATAACACAAGGTCCCACATCCAACAGACAGTTAGGAAAGCAATAGGCTAACACAATCGAGGGTATACATGGACACTAGCACAAACTTCTAATAACACCAACATCACTTAATTCACTTCCAAAGGCACTCACACAAAAAAAGGAGAAAATACAACTAGGGAATGCTAGACTGCAATAGGGAGGAGTGTCATCACATTGCTTGATATAGGTTGTCCTGGTAGATCTTCCTAGGCCACAGCCCCATCCTCGGTTATCCTAGCAGCCTCTCCTGATCCTTGGCCCCATAAAAACTCATGTGGAACCAATGTACCTTTCATGATGACAAGTTAGTTGATCTTTCCATTCTAGGCCTTCCCATTTCATCTCAAGCCTAAATCAACATTTGAGCCATGAGTGAGGTATATCATTATCTTGTTTAATGTGAATTCTACCCATCCCCCTAATTCATTATTAATGTTATCACTAGATTAAGAAACCCTCCAATGGGTTATCCTAGACACCACTTTGGGTTTTGGCCCCCATTGAGAGTCACTCCCCCTACTTGCAACTAGTAAACCCCACACATCAAGCAAGGCATTTACCATCTTGCTCACTTATCACAATCACATAAAAATTGTCCAGGACAACATGAACCCATGTCCCAACCCATAGCCACAATGCAACCATCACAGACAGGTAGTACAACACTTAGGGTCTTCATTTCACTCAATACACATATGCATACCTTACAAAATCACATGAATCCAAACATAGATAGGAGGGCATCACCCTTAGGGTATGCATTCACACAATGCACATGACCAACAACATATCCAAACCACTTCATGGTTAACAATCATAAGGACTATATATGCAAATACACCCCCTACTAGACCTCTGGAAACTAACATATTGAACACACTTCCCAATGACACAAAAACTTCAACAAACATTACACAAATGTCACCCACTTTTAAACAATTACAAATTAACTCAATCCCAATAATCAAGACACATTTCTTAATACAAACAATTAATCATAGAATTATAACCATGAAAGCATTCCCTTAAATAAAGCATTATTTGCACATTCTTATCACTCATTTAACTTAACCACACAATTCACTTAATAGGTCATTTACCACAATATTTTGAAAATAACTATAATAACAATTATTCTAATTAATTAATTTACATAGCAATTTTTTTTTTTTTTTTTAAAAGAAGGGGTAAAAATTTTATTCAATCAGAACCAAAGTACAAAGCAAAGGCCAGAGGCCCACCAAAAAAGAGCACCACCAGACCAACCAGCAACAACACTACCTATTCATGTCCTCCACTAAAAACCTCTCGAGGGTCTCAAGATAGTTAGAAGAAAGCTCATCCTTTCCACTGATGTCCCAGCCATCCACATTCTCAGAGGCCCACTTCGCAAGACAATCAACAACTTTGTTCCACTCTCTAGGGATATGACAAAAGGAGACAGAATCCAAGGAGCTGCAAAGACTCAAAATCTGTCTACCCACAGAAGCCAATTGCCAACTAGCATCATCCAACCTCTGATTGTTCAACAAATCCACAACAATCTGAGAATCCGACTCACAGATGATCCTCCTCCACCCTAAAGAGCATCCACGCTCAACAGCAGTCTTAATAGCAAGGGCCTCCATCAGATTATTAGACTGCTGCCCTTTGTAACTAGAGAAGAGAAAGACCACACCACCATCATTACCTCTACCAATACCCCCCACACCAGCATGACCAGGGTTCCCACGAGAAGAGCCATCAGTATTAATCTTTAGGACCCCCACCGGGGGAGGCATCCACTTCCCAGCCCGACAAACACGTTGCCGAGCCTGACGGGGCCTTCTGCTAGCAAAGCCACCCTGGCTACTATCCTCCAAGATCAAATTCCGCACAATATCAAGATCACCAGGGTCAGGATTTTCAGACATGTCACACTTAGCCGAAATAGTCTCCTGAAGCCTGCTAATTATCTTCTTCCACAATTGAAGATTTCCCAAATTGGAACCACAAAAAACTCTACGGTTCCTCTCCAACCAAATGTTCCAAAGAATGAAAATAGGGCCAATAGACCAGGCCACCTGAAGGAAAGGAGTCTTTGCTGGTGGTCTGCCCAAACTTTCCCAAAAGTCAATCAAGGAGGTAGCATGAATGCACCCATGATGCCAAGCCTCCCACCACCTATGCCATAACTCTCTAGAGTAAGGGCAAAGAAAGAACAAGTGGGAGGTACACTCCTCACTGTGAGAACAAAGAAGGCAAATAGAGGGTCCTTGAAAGCCACGTTTGCGAAGATTTTCCCACGTGAGGCACTTCCTCTGAGCAACCAACCATAAGAAAAAATTGCATTTGGGCCAAGAGAAGTTATCCCAAACCTTCTTCCACCAGTGCACCTCAGCAGGACCATATAAGTTCTTGTCGAGCATAGCATAGCCTTGAGCAACAGTAAATTTAGCCTTTGGACTAGGATTCCAAGCCAGAACATCCCTCCCATTAAGGGAGCTGCAAAGCCTAGCCTCCAAAACTCTAGAAAGAACAACACGATCCTCATCAGATCCACCCACAGGCCACTCCTGTGGGTCCTTCCAGCAAGCCACCACCGCCTGCCCAATACGCTTGACAGTTTTAAAATGCTCCACCTTAACCCAACCGGCCTCGAAAAAAATATGGCAAAGAGGCTGAAGCTGAGGAAAACTAGAAAGAATGGGAGGGTGGCCATCCCAAGAGTCCTGCCAAAACAAAACATCGGAGCCTCTATTACAGATCCAAAAGAGGCCCTCCTTAATCAGCTGAGCACCCTTCTTAAGGGTATCCCAAATACACGAACATTTACCCAACAAAGGAAGACGCGGCACATCGAGGCCATCAGCACCCGGAAGATACTTGTGGGTCAGAATCTTAGCCCAATCCTGATCTTGATTGTTACACCACCTCTAGTACAGTTTGGCAGCCAAGACAGTGATAGCAAGAGCCATAGACCTAAGACCAAGGCCCCCAGCATGCTTCGGCCTGCACACAGACTCCCACTTGACCAAGCTCCATTTTGAGGAAAGAAGGTTGCCAAACCAAAGAAATTGCCGAGACAAGGCATCAAATTCCCGCACAAAGGTGGACGGGGGAACCTGCACACAACACCCATAAATGGGAAGAGACTGCACCACCGTCTTAAGAAGAATCATTCTCCTAGCAGAGGATAGCCATCGGTGAGTCCAATGGCTAACCCTACTTCGAAATTTATCCAAAATACCCTGCCAATAGTCTCTCTGCTGTCCTCCCAAGGCCAAGGGGATCCCAAGGTACATCAAAGGAAGAGAACCGATCTGAAATCTAAGGATCCTAGCAATCCTGCTCTGAATAAGCTGAGGAGTATTAAAGAAATAAATAGAAGATTTATCATCATTAATACGCTGACCAGAAGCCTTCAGATAGATATCTAAGGCTCGCCTGAAGTTCACCGCCTCACTAATTCTAGCCAAACCCATAAGCCCAGTATCATCCACAAACTGAAGATGAGAGTAGGAAGGGAGAAGGTTGCTCCAGCTCCAACCATGGATAAGACCCTGTCTCACCTGAGATTTAATAAATCTTCCAAGACCTTCCGCCATGATAATGAATAAGGGGATAAAGGATCCCCTTGCCGGAGTCCCCGAGAAGCACTAAACAAATCTGAAGGTTCCCCATTAATGAGAACAGAGAATGAGGTAGAGGTCACACAGCTAAGAACCCAGTTCACCCATTCCTCAGCAAAGCCAAAAGCCAAAAGAGTTTTCTGTAAGAAATCCCAGCTGACCCGATCATAGGCTTTAGACATGTCAAGTTTAATAAACATAGCCTTCTCCTTAGAGTTAGCCATAGAATGAATAACTTCCATGGCTATCACAACACCATCCAAAATTTGTCTCCCTTCAACAAAACCACCCTGCTCAGCCGAGATCAGAGAACCAAGGAGTGGTTTGAGCCTCTCAGCAATCAATTTGGTGATAATCTTGTAAACAACGTTACATAACGCAATAGGCCTGAATTGAGCTAACTGGTTAGCTCCTTCCAACTTAGGTATGAGGGCCAAGAAGGTAGAATTCATAGACTTGAGCATCTGTTTGTTCCTAAGAGATTCTTGGACCACCTCAAGGAGATCAAACTTTATAATTTCCCAGAACTCTTGAAAAAACTCAATTGGAAACCCATCTGGACTAGGGGCCTTACCTTTTTTCATATTAAAAACCACTTTCTCCAACTCAGGTAACAAGATAGGACATAAGAGAGTTCCATTCATTTCAGCAGAGACCAGGTGGGGAATACAATCCATGATGGCCTGCTCCTCAGCCCAAGCAGCAAGATTCTCCCTAGAAAAGAGGTTTGAAAAATAATTGACTGCCTCCCTGGAAATATCAGCATAGGACGAGAGTAGAGCCCCATCCTGTGAAACAAGAGAGGAGATAGAATTTCCTTGTCTTCGAGCCTTAACTGAATTATGAAAGAAAGCAGTGTTCCTATCCCCCTCTTGAAGCCAATCAATACGAGATTTTTGCTTCCAGAAGATCTCTTCTCGAAGTTCCCACTCTTCTAAACTCTTCAGGGCCAAGGACTCAGCCATACTAAGGGCAGAGGTCAACCCCTGATCCCGAATCTGACGAGTGATGGTATCCAACTTGGACTGGGCAGCCATCTTCTGAGCTTGAAGGTTCCCAAAACATTGTTTATTCCATCTCTTGAGTCTAAACTTCACATGCTGAAGCCGCTTACTAAAAGTGAACATGGCTGTCCCATGAGAAGGCATCCCCTCATGCCACCAGTCCAGCATAAGCTCCTGAAGAGATGGATCTCGTAACCACATCAATTGGAATTTGAAGGAGGGATTTTTGGTGACACCATAAGCGGTGACAGAAAGCTTTATGGGCCAGTGATCAGAGCCCCTCCAATCAAGAATTTCAGAACTGGTAGTCAACCTACTATTCAACCAATAACAGGAGACAAGAAATCTATCAAGCCTTTCAGAGATAGCCTCCACACCACATCTCCTATTATTCTAGGTAAAGACACCATTGGAAGGCTTCACATCAATGAGATTCAAGGAACCAATCATATCCCTAAGAAGATGAGCAGAAGGGTCTAACCTGGCTAACCCACCACGTTTTTCATCTAAGCAAGTAATAGCATTAAAATCACCAGTCATAATCCATGGGAGAAACGGGTCCAAGGCTCGAATTAAATGAATGTGAGCCCAGAGATTTACCTTACCTGAAAGATCCGTAGGAGCATAAATATTGGATAAGAGACACCTTTCTCCAGTAGCAAAACAAGAAGCAACCAGAGAAATGGAAGACCGACTAGACATCCAACAAAGGGGGAAACTTTCCTCGGGTTCCAGAAGCAAGCCACACCCCCTGCACTGTTCAAAGCACCTACCCCCTGCCAATTGCCTTGGGGCCAGATACGCGAAGCACAATTAGTTAGCCCATCTATAGTAAGCTTAGTTTCCTGGATAAAGACCACATCAGGTGACTGAGATTCAATTAATCTGCGAACAGCCTTTTGTCTAGGGATGCTGTTCAAACCCCTTACATTCCAAGATAAAACAATCATTTATGGGGGTGAGAGAAATGGGAATCAATGGGCTTCACAGACCCAGACTCAACCAAAGTATCACCCATAAGCTTAACCTTCTCTTGATCAGTCTTCCTTCCACTCTTTGACGGTTTATCAAGAGGCCCCTTTTTGAAGGATTTCTGCTGTAAGCCTAGTGTGGGAGGAGCTTTGTTACTCCTTGCAGGATCTGAGGCCCCCCTAGGAGCAGGGGGATCAGGAACCACCGCAGCAGAGTCCTTCGGAGTCTGTGACCCTGGAGAACCCCGAAATCCTGAGCATGAGCCGAAGGATCCATAGCCTTCTGATCCTTCTGATGAACCCCTAGAGATAGAATTTGGTCCTCTTTCCTTGCATCCTCATCCTGAACATCTTGCAGACCCTTAGCCCCAGAAGAGAGCTCAACAGGAATACCCTCCTCCTGGGTCAAATCATCAAGAACCTCAAATCTGTTAAAGTTGCTTTCATTCTGCCTATCCATCCAAGATCTCTTTCTGCCCTTGCCTTTGTTATGGGACTTGACCGGAATAAAACCCTCATTATCCACAGGTTCATTAGACATTGGAGCCTTTCCCTTGTCCCCCTTGGGAGGTCCAGAAGCAGCAGAGGGGGAGGGTTTAAATCTAGGGCATTTGCGGTGTAAATGTCCATATTCATGACAAATTCTGCATCTGAAGGGTAGGGTTTCATAATCCAGCTGTTGGATCCAAGAAGAAGATCCCATGCGAATTTCCATAGAGTCTGGCAATGGATTATTTAAATCAACTTCAACATAGATTCAAGCAAAAGAAATTACCTTACGGTCTTGAGTTTGGGAAGCCGATCCCACAGGTTTTCCAAGAAGTAACGAGATTGAGTGAAGAATATCCTCCCTCTAGAATTCCAATGGAAGCCTCGGCAAACGAACCCACACGGGAACTCACGAAGGGATTTCTTCAGCAGAGTTGAATCCCATGTGCCACGGTTTGATGAAGAGCCCTACCTGGTTAAAGAAATAAGGACCCCCTTCGAAGGCCCTATTCCTGTCGGACATGCTTGAAAAGACAACCAAAAAATAGTTATTAGCTGCCAGAATAATCTCCATATCACCTTCCGGGTTCCAAACCCTGCGTGCCCATGAATCCAAAACAGGAAGAGATAAACGAAGGCCCAAAAATTTGCAAATAAGAGCATGATTGCCCCAATATTCAACATCCTCTGAAACTTGCTCGGGTTGAATAATCAAGACTGGACGATCCTCAGATCTCTCCAAACAACCGTTTACTTTTTTAATTCGAAAATTCCCTTTGGAGGAGGAGACCCCATCCCCAGATTGGGGTTTCCCCATCTGATCAAGACCACTGACATGCAGCGAAGAAGAGGGCTCAACCATTTCTACATCACCAGAAGAAATCATAGAACAAGCAAAATCTCATTTTTCCATGGACCAAAAGCACAAACACAAGCAAGAAAAGGGAGAACAAGGCAGGAGACCCCACGCCCCAGAAACCCAAGCACCACCCGCCAAAGACAACACCAGCGCAGAAAAAAAACACAGAAAAGACCAGAAAATGGCCGCCCAACAGTCCAAACGCGAGCCACAGCCCCCACTGCAGCCCACACACCCCAGGAAACCAAACAACACCCCCCGGTCGCAGCAAGGAGAGCTCAAATGCAGCCACAGAGCACCAGAAAGGACACGCTAGGGCACACAGACCCTAGCGCGCGAGCGCAGACCGCAGCAATCCATCCGACCAGTTCCCAATTTACATAGCAATTTTACAAATAAACTATTAAATAATTAAATAAAAATAATCAACATAGAGTATTCTAAATCATTTAGCTTTAATCTGAATCAAATATTTTACCTTCACCTTATATCAACATTCCCCTAAAATTATATTCATAATTTTATCTAATTAACTTTAGCGTCTAATCTTTAAGTAACCAAGACTATGATATGTAAATTCACTTATCTACTTTAACAAACCCTAATTCTCAAATATATATAAAGTAATTCAATTCACTTCAATTAAATACTCATTTACTACTAATCATCTAGATCTATGACCCGTGTTTTAATACCCCTTTTCATGCTCAGATGATAGGAGATGTGATTCTAGCTTTATTATATGTAAAGAAACAATGTTATTAATAGATTAGAGCTAAGAATTTATTAGAGAAGGCACCAGGAGAGCTACTAAAACTTGGACTAGAAAATTTTATGAATTTGCAAGCTGTGTACATGGCATACTCTAAATTGATAATTATTCATTTGTTGTTGATTATCCTCCATAGTCTACCTAAAAATTTATTGCATTTATTCCATGAAATATGTTATATGGTTTATGCTTATCTGTGAAGATTGCAAAATCATGATAAGCAAGTCAAAAGGGTAAATGTGAACTTAAAGTAATGTACATTACTTTCTTAACCCATAAAATAATAACCCGAGACATGACAGAGTGAAAATTCTATTTGCACACAAATGGAATCTCGATGAGAAAGAAAAGAAAAAAAATACTATGCTAGTGTGAATAGAGATATAGTCAAAGGAAATTTATATCGTTTACATAGAACTTTAGAATTAATCAATTATAACATTATTTTTCAACAACAAAAAATTAAACAACAATAAGCATTCATTCACATTTCTAGAGTCACATGCTATTGAGTGTTGTAAGGAAAATAGCAAGAACACATTTTAAAGACATTACCTGCCCTTAGAGTCCTTGTATTTTAGGTAGCACTGTTGGTACATCATACTGCAACTAGATCATTCCAATTTTATTAGCATCTTAGTTATTGAAGTAAACACAACAACTTCAAAGAAGTAGCTACCACTTCCCAACATGGGTGAGTAAAAGACCAACCACATAGAAAGGATTGCAAAAGATGCATAAGTATGAGCCAGAGAGTCAAAAAACATTCTCCCATCTCCCTAATCGATCTCACATCCTAACTAGAATCCTATTTGTAAGATAACGGCTCAACTTAGAAAGAGCTAACCAAATACAAAGTAATTATTAAGAAGACCCATTTTATGCATAATCAAAATCATTCTATGAGACAAGACACAATACAAATCATCGATAAAGAGTGAACAATGTGAAAATATGGAGAGTATGTAAAAGTAATTATGCAAAGATTAAAATTACCCAACATAAAAGTAGGAGAAAATATAATTTTCTTTTTGTTACTTATTACGCATATAAAATGCAAGATAGAAGAAGGAAAGGAAAACAAAAGTAGCTATAAGGAGATATTGAAAGGTGTCTTGAAAATTTTGTAATTAGGATTAAATTTTGGAACAATATGTTTCAAATTGGAAACTAAACTATCCTATCGCAATAAGAGAAATAATAAGAAAAATCAATCGATATTAGAGTAGAGATATCCCAAACAATGACTCCAAGCAATATACTAAGATTTGCTTCACATGTTCCTAAGGAAAGAACACCTATATTTTTAAAGAAAAGGAATTTTATGAATAACGGACAGGAGGCTTAATCAAACCACCTCTAAAAGGAAGCATTCTGAGAAAATCATCAAAATAGTTACATTTCAAACTGATGGAAATGAAGGGCTACCTTGCTTGAAGGGTAAGAATTGCATACAACAAAATAGAGAAGGTAAAACCCTCTATTAGGAACAGGTAATAACATCAAAGGAATCATGCAAACAGTCTATACATTCTAAGGGTATACATTAAACAAGAAAAAGTATGAAATTAGAGAGAGAGTTAAAGATCAATGATGGTTATAAGCATTCAAATTGAGGAGAACAAGTAGCACTCCTTAAGATGCGGCAAGGAAATATATACTAGTTATGCTATTCCTAAGACCACAAGTTCATTTAATTGATTGCTTGAGGGTTGAGAGGGAAATGGTAGAAAGGCAACAACCATAAGGAGATTAGTAATCAAAGCACTGCAAGAACAGATCAGAAGCCATGGAGAGAGAGAGAGGTTAGGTACAATCAAGAGTAATGATAAGAAGGAATAGTGGAACCACCAGATTAAATATTCATTATGCCAGATCCAAAAAATCATATGATATCATTCCAACAAGCAAGAATCACCAAATGATCTCAGATTCAAAAGATATTGGCAAGTATATTAACCGCATGAAGAATAAACTTGTACCAAGGATATTAATAGGCAAGGATAAAGACAAAGGGTGCAAGCAATGTTGAGTATATTAACTCAGGTCGTAGGTACTATGAAAGAGTCAAGACAACATTTCAAGAATCATATTTTTCAATGCTAAGATCAAATCGACTACATTAAGTGTATAAACGCCATGCAAGAGTCATGTTCTCAATTAAAGGCTGAAGGAGGAGCAAGTAGACTATGGCAGCAATACGTTATTGGCATTTACTTCTCACAATGATTTAGCTAAGACATTTCCCTCCTCTGAGTAGGTAGGGAATGAGTGATATTACTATCACAGTCCTATCTTTAATAGAGTAGAAATATTTTATTTCCATAACACATGGTTATTTAATGAAAACAACACTTACCTCAGATATTTCCATAGAATGACTTTGTCTGGTCACCGATGAATCCCTTGCTTCAAATACAACCCTTGGATAAATCTATCATGTTGAATCAAATAAACAAGGGGAATCCTTTGCAATCATATTTTCTTGCACATATTTCTATACAATTTCTACAATTTGTTCGCATTCCATTCAAAATAGAATTTATTTCCTAAACTTATGACGAACCCCCTTCTAAAGAACAAAATCTAATATATTTACAATATATTCATAAGAAGATGAAACAATCTCCATTGCACGGGAATTCCAACTGACTATAGATAAAACTGACAACACTGACAAGGTATCAGACCGGATACTCATCCTCTTCGAGGATGATGGCTAAGGTAGGGGACCAAGTGATATCTCTGATCAACTAATCCATTGGGTTTAAGGCACGCTCAGACCTACCAATTCAAGTAGAGTCGATGCCTAGTACTTGCAACCTATAGCACACAAAACGGTCATGCATACATATATACATATGAAAAAAAACTCACATCATGATAAACCTATCCTTAAACATATATAATAAGTCCTATCCTAACCTTCACATATAGTCCATAAATTCATACTATACAACATCAACTGCTTAACCTCATTAGCACATACCTTTAAATATCCCTATTATTTTACCTTCATCTCCAAGTTACAAAGCCAACTACTTGTACATCAACAATGAGAATGGATGGGAACTACATCCTCCACCGTAAAACTTGACTTACTCCTCGAAGTCACAAACTAGGGTGGAAACATAACACATTAGTATTGAAAATTTCTATTGCCACATCAAAGCTAATTCATTACATCAAAATAATATACACTAGTTTTTCCTTTGAAAATAATTCATCTCACAAGGATATATACTTATATAGTCCATTTCAAACATGACCTATCCTTTTAGTTTTCAATGTCACAATAGTAACACAATCAAGACTCGCAAAAATGATTCCATAGTACATAAACCACTCAAAATCCTTACATATTAGCATTAACACCCATCATTTTCTTTCAGGACAAGGAAAACATTGCACCCTTTTAATTCTAACGAGCATAATTTCTCATAACAGAAACATTTAAAAGTATTCATTACTATTTCATTTTCTTTACCCTTAAATTAAAATTCCTCTTCCAATACACTGTTAAGCAATCAATACATTAAAATGCTACAGTTCCATAAAACACAACATAATTATACACACAAAGCACACATTTTTTATTAAATATCCATCATTTACAAACAAAAAATTCTACTTTATTCATTATACAACACCGAATCTCATATCATATTCAACACAAGATCATGATTTTACACCTTTTTAGAAGCATGGAAGCACAATTTATCTTTTCATAAGTACTATATTCATGATTTAACATACATTCTTCACATCACCAGAAATCACATCACAAGGCTACACAAGGGTACATAATGCATCCCAAATAGAAGAATATTGGTGCATTGTGCACTGCACTGTGGGTCCTACCCTTTCCACCAGTCTTCTACACCTGGACAAACACCACCAAATGATAATTCTAAGTTTGTTAGGCGAGGATGACAAAAAGGGGAAAATGTAATCTCAAGAGTACAAGCAACTAGGATAACATAATGAGATCATATTAAACTAGGGTTCCCATTGTTAGAAACATGGGCTTTGATACCAGGTGTAATGCCCCCACCAAGGAACCCCAGAGAACAACACTAACTATGTCAAATTAATGGAACAATTTTATTTTTAAACAAATAACAATAGAATGCATAACATAACATACTAATATAAACCTGGGTCCTCTAAGGTTCCTCAACTATGCTATGGACAAACTAACAATCAAGATAACTAGAAACATATCTCCATCGACAAAAGATACATGATCGATATAACATATAAGGTTCATTTTAAAGCACCATCTTAAATGATTCTACATTACCTACTTCCATAATGTGATGTCTAATAATCAACATTAAAGATCATTTCTAGCTAACTAACATATGCAAGATGCATTGCATTACAATATTCATTACAAGAAGAATTCATCAATAATTGTTACATCAATACAATAATTACAACAAAGCTTCCCCTAATACATGTGGGAAGGATACATCAAATTAAATTAAGAGATACAATTGATATACAATCCATCATACAAATACATGGAAGGTTTTCTTCTCAAACTAGAACAGGAACTAGATTCCACAACACAATGAACAATCTCCATGAACATGAATATGCAACATGAATACCCAATGGAGGAAAAATAACCAACCTCCCGACCATATGGAATCCTAATGTCCACCCCCCATGCTAGGAGATAACACAAGGTCCCACATCCAACAGACAGTTGGGAAAGCAATAGGCTAACACAATCAAGGGTATACATGGACACAGACACAACACTTCTAATAACACCAACATCACTTACAACACTTACTTCACTTCCAGAGACACTCACATAATAGAAGGAGAAAATATAAGTAGGGAATGCTAGATTGCAATAGGGAGGAGTGTCATCACATAGCTTGATATGGGTTGTCCTGGTAGATCTTCCTAGGCCCCGACCCCCATCCTCGATTATCCTGGTAGCCTCTCCTAATCCCTGGCCCCCATACAAACTCATGCAGAACCAACATACCTTTCATGATGACAATGCAGTTGATCTTGCCATTCCAGGCCTTCCCGTCTCATCTCAATCCTAAACCAACACTTGAGCCATGATTTAGGCATATCATTATCTTGTTTAATGTGAATTCTACCCATCCCCCTAATTCATTATTAATGTTATCACTAGATTAAGAGACCCTCCAATGGGTTATATTGGACACCACTTTTGGATCCAGCCCCCATTGAGAGCCACTCCCCCTACTTGCAACTAGTAAACCCTACACATCAAGCAATGCATTTACCATCTTGCTCACTTATCACAATCACATAAAAATCGGCCAAGACAACATGAACCCATGTCCCAACCCATAGCCACAATGCAACCATCACAGACAGGTAGTACAACACGTAGGGTCTTCCTTTCAACACTTAGGGTCTTCCTTTCACTCAATACACATATGCATACCTTACAAAATCACATGAATCCAAACATAGATAGGAGGGAATCACCCTTAGGGTATGCATTCACACAATGCACATGGCCAACAACATATCCAAACCACTTCATGGTTAACAATCATAAGGACCATATATGCAAATACACCCCCTCCTAGGCCTCTAGAAACCAACATATTGAACACACTTCCCAATGACATAGAAACTTCAACAAACATTACACAAATGTCACCCACTTTTAAACAATTACAAATTCACTCAATCCCAATAATCAAGACACATTTCTTAATACAAACAATTAATCATAGAATTATAACCATGAAAGCATTCCCTTAAATAAAGCATTATTTGCACATTCTTATCACTCATTTAACTTAACCACACAATTCACTTAATAGGTCATTTACCACACTAGTTTGAAAATAACTATAATAACAATTATTCTAATTAATTAATTTGCATAGAAATTTTACAAATCAACTATTAAATAATTAAATAAAAATAATCAACAAAGAGTATTATAAATCATTTACCTTTAATCTGAACCAAATATTTTACCTTCACCTTATATCAACATTCCCTTAAAATTATATTCACAAATTTTCTAATTAACTTTATTGTCTAATCTTTAAGTAACCAAGAATATGATATGTAAATTCACTTATCTACTTTAACGAACCCTAATTCTCAAATATATATAAAGTAATTAAATTCACTTCAATTAAATACTCATTTACTAATAATTATCTAGATCTATGACCCATGTTTTAAGACCCCTTTTCATGCTCAGATGATAGGAGATGTGATTGTAGGTTTATTATATGAAAAGAAACAATGTTATTTATAGATCAGAGCTAAGAATTTATTAGAGAAGGCACCAGGAGAGCTACTAAAACTTGGACTGAAAAAGTTTATGAATTTGCAAGCTATGTATATGACATACTCTAAATTGATAATTATTCATTTGTTGTTGATTATCCTCAACAGTCTTCCTTGAACTATATTACATTTATTCCATGAAATCTATTATATGGTTTATGCTTATCCATGAAGATTGAAGAATCATGATAAGGGCATCAAAAGGTTAAATGTGAACTTAAAGTAATGTACATTACTTTCTTAACCCATAAAATAATAACCCGAGACATGACAAAGTGAAACTTCTATTTGCAAACAAATGAACTCTCGATGAGAAAGAAAAGAAACAAATACTATGCTAGTGTGAATAGAGATATAGTCAAAGGAAATTTATATCATTTACATAGAACCTCAAAATTAATCAGTTATAACATTATTTTTCAACAACAAAAAATTAAACAACAATAAGCATTCATTCACATTTCTAGAGTCACATGCTATTGAGTGTTGTAAGGAAAATAGCAGGAACACATTTTAAGGACATTACCTACCCTTAGAGCCCTTGTATTGCAGGTAACACTGTTGGTACATCATACTACAACTAGATCATTCCAAGTTGATTAGCATCTTAGTTATTGAAGTAAACACAACAATTTCAAAGAAGTAGCAACTACCACTTCCCAATGTGGGCAACTAAAATATCGGCCACATAGAAAGGATTTCAAAAGATGCATAATTACAAGCTAGAGAGTCAAAATGTTTTTCCCCCCAAAACCATTCTCCCATCTACCTAATCGATCTCACATCCTAACTAGAATCCTATTTGTAAGATAACGGCTCAGCCTAGAAAGAGCCAACCAAATACAAAGTCATTATTAAGAAGACCCATTTTATGTGCAATCAAATTCATTCTATGAGACAAGCCACAATACAAATCATCGATAAAGAGTGAACAATGTGAAAATACGAAGAGTATGTAAAAGTAATTATGCATAGATTAAAATTATCCAACATAAAAAGTAGGAGAAAATATAATTTTCTTTTTGTTACTTATTATGCATATAAAATGCAAGATGGAAGAAGGAAAGGAAAATGAAAGTAGCTATAAGGAGATATTGAAAGGTGTCTTGAAATTTTTTTAATTAGGATTAACTTTCAGAACAATATGTTTTAAATTGGAAACTAAAATATCCTATCACAATAAGAGGAATAATAAGAAAAATCAATTGATATTAGAGTAGAGATATCCCAGACAATGACTCCAAGCAATATACTAAGATTTGCTTCACACGTTCCTTAGGAAAGAACACCTATATTTTTAAAGAAAAGGAATTTTAGGAATAATGTCCAGGAGGCTTAATCTGTTGGTGTAATTAATTATTTAGTTACACTTTAGGATAAGTTTACTTAGGTAATTATTTATTTCCTAGGATAATTATCATTTAATTCTTATCTTATCTTATTGAGCTGTCCTTTTGCTCAAGATAAGATTAGGGTTGATTTTTCCTGCTTTATTGCATCCTTCCCTTTTCGAAGGATTTTTTATTATTTGTAAAACATTACATTCAATAATCATGAATTCTGATTTTTGCTTGCACACATTAGCTTTGAGGGTTTACAGAACTTTTGTTGTTTTTTTTCTGAATATATCTTTGCATGTGATAGGTGATTGCTTGCAGGTGTTCTTGGGGATTGTGAAGTTGGTTTTTCAACTTCTACATAATCAAACCACCTCTAAAAGGAAGCATTCCAAGAAAATCATCAAAACGGGTACATTTCAAATCGTTGGAAATGATGGGCTACCTCGCCTGAAGGGTAAGCATTGCATACATCAAAATAGAGAAGCTACAACCCTCTGTTAGGGACAGGTAATAACATCATAGGAATCATGCAAATGGTTTGTACATTATGAGGGTATACATTAAACAAGAAAAAGTATGAAATTCAAGAGAGAATTAAAGATCAATGATGTTTATAAGCATTCAAATTGAGGATCATAAGTAGCACTCCTTAAGATATGGCAAGGAAATATATATTATTTATGCTATTCTGAAGACCACAAGTTCATTTAATTGATCGCTTGAGAGTTGAGAGGGAAACAACAAAAAATCCACATCCATAAGGAGATTAGTAATCAATGCACCACAAGAACAGATCACAAGCCATGGAGAGAGAGAGAGAGGTTAGGTACAATCAAGAGTAACGATAAGAAGGAATAGTGGAACCGTTCAACCTACAGATTAAATATTCATTATGCCAGATCCATAAAAGCACACGATATCATTCCAACAAGCAAGAAGCACTAAATTCTCTTAGATTTAAAAGATATTGGCAAGTATATTTACCACATGAAGAATAAACCCATACCAAGGATATTAACAGGCAAGGATAAAGACAAAGGGTGCAAGCAATGTTGAGTGTATTAACTTAGGCTGCATGTATTATGAAAGAGTCAAGACAACATTTCAAGAATCTGAGTTTTCAATGCTAAGATCAAATGGACCACATTAAGTGTATAAACACCATGCAAGAGTCGTGTTCTTAGTTAAAGGTTGAAGGAGGAGCAAGTAGACTATGGCAGAAATACTGTATTGGAATTTACTTCTCACAATGACTTAGCTAAGAAATTTCCCTCCTTTGAGTAGGTAGGGAGCAGGTGATATTGCTATCACAGTCCTATCTTTAATAGAGTAAAAATATTTTATTTCCATAACACATGGTTATTTAATGAAATCAACATTTACCTCAGATATTTCCACAGAATGAATTTTTCTAGTCACCAATTAATCCCTTGCTTCAACTGCCACACTTGACTGAATCTATCATGTTGAATCAAATAAACAAGGGGAATCCTTTGCAATCATATTTTCTTTCACAGATTTCTATACAATTTCTATAACTTGTTCTCATTCCAGTAAAAACATAATTTCTTTCCTAAACTTATGAAGAACCCCCTTGTAGAGAACATAATCCAATATATTTACAATATATTCATAGGAAGACAAAACAATCTCTATTGCATGGTAATTCCAACTGACTATAGATAAAACTGACAACACTGACAAGGTATCAGACCAGATACTCATCCTCTTCGAGGATGATGGCTAAGGTAGGGGACCAAGTGCTATCTCTGATCAACTGATCCATTGGGTTTAAGGCACGCTCAGACCTGCCAATTCAGGTGGAGTTGATGCCTAGTACCTGCAACTTGCAGCACACAAAATGGTCATGCATACATATATACATATGAATAGACACTCACATCATGCTAAACCTATCCTTAAACATATATAATAAGTCCTATCCTAATATTCACATATAGTCCATAAATTCATACTATACAACATCAACTTCTTAACATCATTAGCACATACCTTTAAATATCCCTATTATTTTACCTTCATCTCCAAGTTCTAAAGCCAATTACCTACACATCCATGGTGAGAATGGAAGGGCATTACAAACATCTATCTCTTTCATGCTAACATTTCTTTTATCTACATCTTGGAAGCATCTTGTGACACAAAAATACCTTGCATACATGATCACATTTAGAACCACTATAGAAAGCATTATCATTATAGAAATCATCATAATAGGCCATATACATATATATACATACATATATATATATATATATACATACATACATATATATATATATATATACATACATACATATATATATATATATATATATATATATATATTTCATGAGAAAATACAAAAGAAAAAACAAAAGTGCATCCATATAGCATTGTCATTTCATTGCATCATGATTTCATATCATAAAATATTAGGCATGCCATTGCATTTTACACATTACATTATACTCATAGTCCACTTCCATTTATCATGTTTCATATAAATTGCATCAACATTTTTTATAAACATTACATAATCATAATCATATTATACATGATATTTTACATTCACATTAGAAATTTCTGATCATTGCATGCATAATCCATAGACATCATATTACATAATATTAATTGCATATCACATCACATCATAAAATTAGGTCATTTGTACTAAATTAATATATCACATCATTACATAATCATACAAGATACATAACCAATATTATAAATGCATAATCATCCCATCACATGATCATATAGAATGCATAAATAAACATCATAAAAGAATAAAAATCCATAACATAATCATAGCCATATAGCATAATCACATAAGACTACATATCATAAATCACCACCAAAAATCATATCATATATTGCTAAAAATGTGTCATAGTACAATGTCAAGACATATCATATATAATAAAATGGAGCTTGTAGGCTTGATGATTGAAATACAGTGTCATAATGTATATGTCAAAATGTGTCCTAGCTGGAACTACCCTACTCTCCTGAACCTAGTGATGGTTGTCTGTCCTCTCGTCGTGGTGGGCCTAGAGACCTATTCCTTAATGTTGATGGCCTATCATATGGGGTGGATCGTGGGCTTGATCCCCCGCTACTCTATGACCTAGAGTGTCTTCTATGTGATATGTTGTGAGACTTTCCTTGTGATCAAATCTAAACCTCTGTGAAGCTCGACTCTCTCCTCTTCAATGGCACTTCTCTCTCATATAAATCCTGGTAATATTGTAACCCCATGCTTGATCTAGCCAACTCTCATGCCAAATCCATGATTGATCCACTACAATTAGCCATAAAATATAGCATCTGCTAATTTTTCTACTACTGGCTAATCACTGATAGGTCCCTCTTTTTCTGTAGGGTGTCCCTCTCTGCTCTCATTCCATCCTGTTCTAATATGAAGGCCCCTACCTTTGCCTCTAGTGCCTGTACCTAGGCCTGTAAAGTGGCTATCCATTAATCAGTTGACCCATCATCAGCTCTGACTCCTACCTCCTCCAGCCCCTCCTCTACATCCACACCAGTCACAACCCTCTCTCAACCTCTCCCATATTTGGATCCTTCGCATGCTCCTCCTCTACCTCAACCTCAACCATATCAAAATCTTACTACTCTCCCTCCTCCACTACCCTCTCCCCAACCACCCCTCCTCTGGATGCTCCTCCTCATCCTCCTCGCAGATCGATAATAAAAGCCTCACCACCCATTGTCTCCTTCTCATCCTCCCCTACCATCCACTCCATCATCTCCTTGTTTTCCATCCCCTCATCCTCCATCTCCTCATCCTCCCCTCCATCCTCTATCACCCCTCCAGCCTTGTGGGAACCTACTTGTGCGCTCTATAGGAATTGGATAATATGGTTCAATGTATGGAGCCAATCTATGGGTCAACCAAAATGCTCCATACTTTGTAGTTGTCCTAGGATCTACTGCACCCCCTCTCTAGGCCCATTGCATTGGATGTACTGCATCAATATCTTACTCAGCTCTGGTAACTGGTATCACCTATCCCATGGATGCACCTCCTATGTGGAGTGTGCAAAATATGTTGTCCCTATAGGTACACCCTGTATCTCTCCAAACTATCATCTAACCCACTCTAGCAGGTACATCTTGATGATGTGTTGTGACTGCACTATCTGACCAATCAAGTATCTAGGTTGTCGGCATTAGGGTAATTTCTCATCCTCATCCACCCATTGTTGGAAATATATGTAAGGTCTCTAGACAAAGCTTTCCAACACATCTATGTTATGTATCCAATACTCAGTGTCCCCTACATGCGTCTATATCACTCCACCACCATAAAAATATGCATAGGGTATACCAACTCCCAACTTCCATCCCATTGCTAGTCGGAACACTACTATGTGCTCCCACACCCATACCATTAGTAGTGTCACCTTGCATCTAATGCTTTTTCCACCCCAATAGGAGATTTCATGTAATTGGAAATAAAGCATACCTAATAAACATTCCCCCAGGTGTAGACTATCTCATCCTACATCATCCCTGCCAATACCTCTACCCACCCTACCGGGAAACCATGGCCCTTGCAGTCTAGAATCAGGACACCGGAAATCAATGTGCACAACATGTAATCAAATCTATCATATCTCTTTGCTAGGGTCTCCCATCTGATCTCATAACCTTGTACACTAAGCTCTGACACGTCCTCATAGTCATAGTGGTCATAGATCACCTGCAGTCCTTGAACGAAATCATATCTCACTTGCTCCCTGTGTATTGACAACCACAGTATCCTGTACACATCCTCCATGGTCACAGTAGCCTCCCCAATTGACAGATTAAATTTGCAAGTCTCAGAGTGCCATCGCTCCACAAGTGTTGTCAACATACCTTAGTTTGATTTGACAATGGGAATATTTGTAACATAGAACAATCCTAGATCTATCAGTGTGTGCCTCTCAACATTCGATAGATGATCTCAAAGCCAAAAATTTTCCAATCATGAATCCAGAGTATAGATAGGGGGAAGTACAAGCTGAGGTCACCACAAAATTTATCACATCAATTTACAATCTTTATGTGACCTATTGGACCTCAATTGGACAAGTCATTTTATTCTAAAATGGGGAAAAATTTTAACCAGTCAATTATGTCATTCTTCCTATCAATTACATCACATAAGTTATTTGCATCACTCTTCTTGCACATGCATTGTGCAACTACAATTGTGTCACACACCTCAACTAATGCATCACCGGGGTCAATTATGGTCAACCCCTTGTCAGTTTTGTTGTTCCCTTTTCACATGCATCATTTTCCCTTATGCTTGTGGTGCTTTCTGTCAATTGCATCATTCATGGTCATGTTTGTGATGTAGGAAACAAATGTAGTGCACCTTTTTAGATGCATCGTATTGCAACTGACCCCCTATATCTTGGAAATTGCATCACGATGAGGTGATTGCGATGAACCATAGTCACTTGCATCGTTCACACATGCAATTGCATCGAACGGTGTTTGATGCAATTGCCTACTAAATTTTTCCTAGTCCTAAATGTAGGAAAATAAAAAAATTGACAAAGCAGGTTTGGAGTACTTACCAAGGCCTTTGCTCCCTCAAATTGGTGGAAGGTGCAAATGTTATAGCCTCAGTGTGCAGAGTGTGGAACCAATGAAATCTTCTCAGCTTCTCTCTCCCAAAGCTCCTAAATTTCTAAATTTGGAATGCACAAATGAGAAAATTTCTTAATCAAGTGCATATTTATAGGAAAAAAGTTAGGGTTTGCACTAGGGATGTGTACTGGACATTGTGCTTATGTTGTGGCGAGGGAGGGGAGGCATCATGCCTTGTTGGAGACAAGTTTGGATTTTGATTTTCTATGTTGTTCTTTTCTTCTTTTGGTTGTAACGAATGAGCAATAGCATGACATTTATGCCTATGCTCTCTAGCATTTCAATTTATTTTCATTTGGTTTTCAAGTTGGGTTTATGTAGGAGCGGGTTTATCAACCATAGGTTTCTTTTCTTCCCTTAAGGGAGGAACAAATAGAACCATAGGAGGTTGTTCAACCATTTTCTCTTTAGGTTTGTAAACTTGTTTGAATTTAGGAGGCACAACGAGATTTGTTTGATTGTCTCATGGTATCTTATATGAAATGGGTGAAGGATTTGTCATAGGCTGGACTTGGATATTTGGAAGGGATTTGTGTTCAATTATAATTTCATCAAGGATGGGTGGCTCAATCATGGGTTGAGGCATATTGTTAACGGATAATTCTGCTATGCACTTTGCCTTAAAAATTTGATAGGATTTGAAAAAGAAGTATTCACAGGGTCTAATAGTTTCAATAAGCTTAGGAAAATAGAAATCTAATGAGAAATTCCCATGTGAAGACATAGGATTAAAGCCACTATGATGTATTGTAAATGTCTCATTACCAAATGGAAACTTTAAACATTTATACACAACTAATAAGACAAAATTCATGGAGCGAAGCCATGGATAGCCTAACTAACAAGACAAAATTTGTAGGGAAAACAAAACCATTATGCATTTTGATCCATGCTTCCAATTTTTCATATGTATCTTAATAAAGCTCATACACAAATATGAGTTCTTTAGTGATCGCATTCTCTACACAAAATAGATCAATTAATATCCCATTAGTAGGCTTGTAATTGATTCTTCTAGCTATGTAAATTAAGAGGACCATTGAGTGCATGTTTAAATAAGTCTTGTTGTGAGAAAGAAATATCAAGCAACATCTTAGTTAGGCCCTTACGAGGTTTAACATCAATAAATGCAATTAAATGATCTACA
Organism: Sequoia sempervirens; assembly: GCA_007258455.2. Lineage (NCBI taxonomy): Eukaryota > Viridiplantae > Streptophyta > Pinopsida > Cupressales > Cupressaceae > Sequoia > Sequoia sempervirens. The sequence continues at coordinate 77,872,322 of VDFB02047230.1, read as the reverse complement.
AGGTTTTTGTTTATGTGTTCATCAGCTTGGTTAACATTCATCACAACATTCTTTGTTTCACTAGCTTTAACAAAGGATATATTGTGGTTAGGAATAGGATTGGTAAATATTTGCAAATTTTGATTAGGAGGAGCCACAAACTTATTACCTTGATCATTAACACCTCCAATTAGGATATGATTAGAATTAATGAGATCTTGCACAAGATGTTTAAGACGCTTAAAATGTTTCGTATCATTTCCAGTTTTTCGATGGAAATAGAAATAGGAATTTTGTCTATAGTTGGGAGGTAAAGGATTAGTAGGATCAAGATCTATAACATGAGGCAAGGCAGTCAAATTATTTTATAAGAGCTGCAACATGGTATTATGAGGGGTATCAGGTAAAGGTGTAAATGTCTATTTCTATTTGCAAAGGTATATGGTTTTTTCTTCTATATAGAAACCACTTGGGTGTTAAAATTTTGATTGGATTGAGGGGAACTAAGTTGGAGGAAGCCCTTATTTTGTTTCTCAAAAGGTTAGTAATTATTTTTATTTGTAGATTTAGAATTTTCAAAATGGTTAGAGGGAATTTTCACTTCATGGCTACTAATCGAATTTTGGTAATCACAAAGGGTTGTACACAACTGCGTGAAGGAAGGAAATCTCATCATCTCAATATTTTTTTGAATTTTGTCTTGAAAATTGGAAATAAACATTCTTTCAAAGTTAGTGTCAGGAATCTTAATGTTTATTTGTGAATAAAGCATTTGATATTGTGTTATGAAATTAGTGACCTTTTCGTCATCCTTTTGTTTACATGTCATCAAGTCATCTAAATTAATTTTAGGACCCATGTGAATTTGGATGTGGTTGTAGAAGGCATCAATAAGTTCATTGAATGAACCAATTGAATTATTCAGTAAGGATCTAGAGAATGGCTTAGCCAAGAGTTTATCTTTAAAAGTGAAGTCACTACATAATGTTGTGTAAGTGGAAACATGGCTAATAGGATCTCCTTTCCCACCATATTTCTCAAATCAAGGAACCTCTATACCTTGTGGCATTTGTGTTCTCAATATCTCCAAGGATACGAGATTATTTTTGATGTATTGTGAAGGTTGACCATAGTTTTTTTGGTTTAAGGTGGCGATTTGTTGTTGAAGGGATGAAATATTTTGTCAAAGTGTGTTAAGGACTACATCATTGTTGGTATTGTGATATCGAGGTGAATAAGGTGGAGTGGTGTATGTTTTTGGAGGGAAAGTGAATTGTATATTTGTAAGGGGGGATGGTTGAGGAGATATGAGATTTGAATACACAAAGCTAGAGGGATTCCCAGTGGAAATACCTAAGGAAGTGTTGAAATTGCTAGTAGGTTGAATGGTTGTGGTAACATGAGTACTAGTGTATGTAGGAATAGAGGTGAGGGTTGTGGAAAGAGGAATCAAATTTCCACCTTGGCTTTGAGTATACCCTAAATCTTGAGCACAACTAGTCATGGATGTTCTTATTAAAAAGATGAGCTAGACTGTGTGCATGGTTGACTGTGCATCAGGGGTACCCCTTAGTTCCCCACCCCTATCCCATTCTATCCAAATTCTCCCTATAATGCATGTGGCACCACCCTCAAGGCCCTCTCATGTGTTGTCTATTTCTAGGGATCCCATGATTCCTGACCTGCTTGCTATCGAGGTGTCGATGCTCCTTGTGACCCCATTGTCTAAGGGTTGGAAAGATGTTTTGACTCACAAGAACTTAACTCCTAAGGGGTCTCTTCCTTTTTTGAGTGTAGAGATATCTGTCTTGGGTAATGATTTCTCCATTCTTGAAGCTATTAGTAACAAAATAGCTTCTTCCATGGAGTTGGTAGTGGTTGGTAAGTTTCTTTCCTTCTGGCCCTCTATGGATATGGTTAGAAGGTGGGTTGCTATGAAATGGAACCTGAAGGGTAGTGTTGGTGTATGTGCCATGGTTGGAGGTCTTTTCCTCTTCAAGTTTACAGCTGAGGAAGATTTGATCTCTATGGTCTCTTCAAATCCATGGGTATATGGGAAGCATGGGCTATCATTATGCCGCTGGAAATTGGGTTTCAATCCTAATGTCGATCTCTGCAAGTTGGCTCCTATTTGAGTTTGTCCCCTGGTCTTCCTTTGGAATACTGGGATGACTGTCTTTTAGTGCATTGGGGACTCTTTGGTCTAGTTCATCACCTCATACCCTATCACTAAATCCATGTCTAGGTTAGTTTTTTCTTTCTTTTGTGTCAACATTGATGTCAATAAGACCTTACCCAGCTCTGTGAATTTATGCTCTATTTCTGGATTTTGGATTCAACCTGTTTGCTATGAGAATGTTGTGATATACTGTCAAAAATGTGCTAAATTGGGCCACCTTATCACAGATTGAAAATCCTCAGTTAGACATGAACCCTATCCCAATGCTCCTACTTTAGAGATTCCCTCTTATGTCTTCCCTTTTGAATCAAATCTTCTTAGGGTTATTGAGTCTCCAGCTAAGCTTGGGTTAGTTGACCCTGTGCTCCCAACATTTTCTAGGGATTTGGTTTCCTCTAGTTCTGCTATGGGATTCAAGGGTTCCCTTGCTATCATTTTTCAAGACTCTGGGGTCTCTTTGGATAAGCCTCTCTCTCCAATAAATTTGGGTGTTGAGGAAGCATAAATCTAGGATGAAGTAGAGAAGAAAGATTCACCCTGTCCAGGACATACTTAGAAGATTGTGGCACCTCAAGCACAAATTATGGAAGAATATTTTTGGTCAACTCCTAAGAAGAAGGGTAAACAAAAGAAAGCTGATGTGGGAGGTGATTCCAACCTAGTAGACCTAACCAACGATTGACCAGGAACAAAGAGTCAACAAAATAAATAGTGATAGGTAAACAGAGGACATTGTAGGTGTCCTCAATGAAAAAATCTAAATAAAAGTCTTATCTTGGAATGTAAGAGGGATAAATAGCCCCCATAAGTAGTTGGCCCTAAAGAACTATGTTTTGGAACATAAGGTTGACATATTACTCCTTCAAGAAACTAAGATGAAGAAAACCAATTTTGAACCCATTGCCAAGTATATTTGGCCAAATGCCATCTTTGCTTGTTGTGATGCAAATGGGGTTTCTGGTGGTTTGTCTATTTTGTGGAATCCCTCTCGGTTTTTTGGTTCTGAACTATTCCAATGTAGGAATAGCCTAGGTATTAAATTCTCCAACATTGGGGGTTCCTAGTTCTTGATAATTTTTTATGCTCCCAATATTAGGAATGTGAGGAAATCCCTTTGGCAGGATATTTCTAAATGGATTTTTGCTAACAAGGATGGTCATTGGCTGGTGGCAAGGGATTTAACTCCCCTCTTTACCCCTTAGAGAAGAGTGGAGGTCTAATTGATTATTCTAATAGTTTGTCTGATTTGGCTGACTTTCTAAATTGTACTGGCCTGGTTGATATTGGCCTATAGGGCCAGTCGTTTACTTAGTCTAATAGATTCCTTAGGGTTGATTTGATCTAGGTTCTCCTTGATAGATTCCTTTTTTCTCCCAATTGGACTACTCTTCTTAATGCTAATTTTTTGGCTCTCCCAAGGACGGTTTCAGACCACAATCCGCTGTTGTTACTCCTAACTAACCACTATGTTGTTGTTCTATTCCCCTTTCGATTCAAAATCATGTGGAATTCACATCTAGATTTCAAGAACAAAGTTGCTACCTGGTGGAATATCCCTGTGCACGGCTCCCCTATGTTTAGGCTCTCTCAAAGACTCAAACATGTCAAAAATATGGTTAAAGGGTGGAATAAGAAGGTTTTTGGAGATGTGTTCCATCAAAAAAGGGTATTGGCTAACAAACTTGGTGAGATACAAAAAAGGATGGAGGAAGGTGATACCAACATTCTAACGGGCTAATAGGAGAAGGAAGAGTGATTGGAATGGGAGAAAATATTAAAGAAAGAAGAGGTTTTCTAGAAGTAGAAATCTAGAATACAATGACTAGTTGAGGGGGACCGAAACACATCTTTCTTCCATGTGTCGGCTCTTAAACATAGAAAAAGGAATAAGATAAAAAAACTAAAATACAAGGCAGTGGATGAAGTGTCTAATCCCATACATATTGGTCTATTAGCTACTAATCACTTCTAGTAGGCTTACTCATTTCCTATGGAGGCTCATGCCCCTGGGTTGGTTGATCTACTGTTGGAACCTCTTCCTACTCCTATTTCCTGGAAGGATAATGTTTCAATTCTAAGGGCAGTTTCTTCTAAGGAGGTTTAGTCTGTTGTGTTTAGTATGGGTTCGTATAAAGCCCCTAGACCTGATGGTTTCCCCCCAGCTTTCTTCCAAACCTTTTGGGAGATTGTAGGGGAGGACCTTACTCTTGTTGCTAAGGATTTTTTCAACTTTGGTAAATTGCTTAAATAGCTTAACCACACCTTCATAGCCTTGGTCCCTAAAACTTTGGACCCTCTAACCATGATATATTTTTGTCCTATTAGCCTTTGTAATACTTTTTATAAGATATTTTGCAAATTTCTAGTAAGCCGCTTGAAACCCCTCTTGGAGAAAATGATTGGTCCCAGTCAAAAAGGTTTTGTTCCTAGCCACCACATATTGGATGCTGCTTTATCCACCCATGAAACTCTTCACTCTATGGATAGTTGTAACAACCCTAGCATGGAAATTAAGCTTGACATTTCCAAAGATTATGATAAAGTCCTATGAAACTTTCTTCCCAAAGTCCTTGATAATTTTGGATTTCATCAAAAGGTTATCAATATCATTATGGAATGTGTTTCCATGGTGAAGTATTCAGTTCTGGTCAATGGAGTGACCCAAGGTTTCTTTGAAGCTGGGAGGGGAATCAGATAGGGAGACCCCCTATCCCCCTATTTGTTCATTATGGTGGCTGATGTGTTGAGCAGGAATGTGGCGTGTATGTTGTCAAAGGGCTCCATCAATGTTTTCAAATCGGCCTCCACCCTTGACCCCATCACTATTCAACAATTTGTGGACGATACTATGCTATTGAAGAAAGCTTTGGTGGTGGAAGCCAAGAAGTGGAAAAGGTTCCTCAATCTCTATGTGGCTTGTTCTAGACAATGCATCACTTATAATAAAAGTATGATCTATTTCTTTCACTGCACTCCTAGTTTGCAAGATCATGTGACTATAGTGTTAGGTTGTGTGAGTGCCACTCTTCCTTTAGTTTACCTTGGCCTTCCACTAACTATTATGGAAGTTACTCCTAATTTCTAGAACATTGTTCTTGAAAGGGTTTAGAGGAAGCTTGTTGGGTGGAAAGGTTCTCTCCTGAGTCATGTGGGTAAGCTACAACTCCTCACTGTTTCTCTCCAAGGTATACCTATTTATTTTTTGACTATGTTCAAAATGCCCAATAAAATTGTTGAGAAGTTTGAGAAGATTCAAAGATTGTTCCTATGGTCTGGCATTGAGGATAAAAAGAAGATGTCGCTCGTCAGTTGGGAGAAGGTTTGTCTCCCCAAGTTCGGGGGAGAGTTGGGCATCAGGAATGTCCTTTCTTCCAACAAGGCTTTGCTAGAAAAAGTGTGGTGGGACCAGTTAAGGGATAAAAAGGACTAGTGTAGAATAATGAAATCCAAATACCTGGGCAACTGCCCCCTAATCAGATGTATTGAGAATGATCATCCTCGTGGGTCTCTAGCTTGGAATAATATTTACAAAATGAAGAAGCTTCTACTATCTGACCTAAGATGGAAGCTTGGAAAAGGTATTAAGATCCGCTTCTAGGAAGATTATTGGCTCTTAGAATCCCCCTTGGCCTATTCTGAGTTCAAAAATCTGATGGAACCTGCAACTCAGTTATTTGGTAGGAATGTGTGTGACTACATCCATTAATTGTAGGGTGTTAGGTGTTGGAAATATATTGGCACCTGTGGCCCTCTTTCCCCTAACCTGAAATGTCTAGCCTCTTCCTTACAAGTCTTAATCTCTTAGTACAGAATACCCCTATAAGAAGTTGAAGATGATTTCTTTTGGGCCTTGGATACTAAGGGAAATTTGATTGTCAATATAACTTATAGTTTACTATCAGAATAGGGCCTTCAGAGTAAGTTTTGGAAAAAGGTTTGGAACCATCACTTGATACCTAAAATTAACTTCTTCTGGTGGAAGGCTTGTCACAATAGGATCCTTACCCAAGATAATCTAAGGAAGAGGGGATTCCAGATCCTGAACAGGTGCTTGTTGTGCAAAAATAACGAAGAAACTATGGATCATATGCTATTGCACTATCCTTTTTCTATTGAAGTCAAGGACCTTTCTTTTTAAAAGTTAGAGACACACTAGACCTTTAATAAAGATTTAGTTTCATTTTTGGAGGGTTGGAATGGTCCTTTCCAACATCTCCTTCCTCTAGAAATTTGGAGGAAAATTACCCCCATCATCTGCTAGTGCATCTAGAAGGAAAGGAACAATAGGGTTTTCAGAGGCATTGAGAAGAGTTTGAAGGAAGTGTTTGGCTACGAGTCAAGACTTATATCTAAAAGTCTCTCTCTACTCAAGTGGAAACCACCAGACTCTACCCCAACTGACTGGGAGATCAAGATGGCTAACTCCTCAAACATTGTGCTTGGTAATGTTTCCTTTGATAATTCCAAATCCCTTGCTAGGAAAAATACCTTTTGGAAACCTCTGGATGTGGGTTGAATTAATTTTTTTTTTTATGGTGTGGCCAAGGGGAACCCTAGTTCGGCTAGTATTGGTGGTGTCATAAGGGACTCTCAGGGTAACTTTGTTGCTAGGTATGTTGGAGGTATTGGTATTCACTCTTCTATGGTGGAAAAGTCTTGGGCGCTGCTCAAGGGTGTCAAGATTGTTGTCACTTTGGATATAAAGAATTTGAAAATTGAAGAGGATTCTAAGAATGTGATAGACTATTAATTTAGGCACTATGCTTGGTTGGAACTTAAGGGATATTCTTATGGATATAAATATTTTAATCTCAAAATTTGAAAGGTATCACCTGACTCATATCTATAGGGAAGGTAACCAGGTGGCCGATGACTTCATCAATTTTGGGCCCACCTGGAAGGTTTACAAATGTTGGAAAAAGATAGAAGTGTTGTCGGTGTCTATTCAAAGGTTAATTCTCATGGAGTGGAGGAATTTATTTCATAATGATGGTTAAATTTTATATCTTTCTTGGGTACATGTGGCACTCCTTGACGAGTCATTGGATGGATTAGTCTTGGATGAGAAAGGAGACTAGGATCAATTGGGTGGCCATGTGGGCATTTTATCTCATAATCATGTGGGGTGGGGCCTCTACCCTTTATAATTTTCCTTTCCAATGGTACAACATATCATATCAAATCTCCTGGAGTTCGTGTAAAGTGATGTACTTTTCCAACTTATTTAATAATTCCAATTTAAGGCATCTCTTAATTTTCCTAGATTTTATTTGATGTACTTTAAAATTTCAAATCTCCCCCCAGTATTCAAATGGCTTCGGGAATCATGTAACCTCTTTAAGTTGGTTGGAAATATTGATTTAAATTTGGATTCCATTATTATTCCTAATTGATTTAATTTTGGGGTCCCTTGTGATGATTATAGGACAATGGTGTTTTTGTCATCAAGTATGACTGTCGATGTGTGTAAATGACATACTACCTTTATTACACCTTTTAATCCTAGTTGGTGGAGTAAATATTATTTAAGTAATGGTAATCTCTTCAACGAGCTTTTTTTTTTGGCTACCTTTTTGTTGTTTCAGCTACTATGTGTTGTGGGTCGTGATGGGAGGAGATAGAGTAAGAACTGAGCTAGATAATTGCAAGGAGTTCCATAGGGATCCCCTGTCTTGGCATATCTGTTCAGAAGGTGGTCTTGCACCACTTTTGGAGAATCTTGTGGGCCATGACAAGGTGTTGTTAGCCTAGTTTTCTAGTTTTTAGAAGGATAGGTGGGTCACCATGGGTGGTATATCTTTCAAAGTGGATGAAGAAGTGATTGGTAAGGCTATCGGCCTTTCCTGTGAGGGTAAGAAATATAAAAAACACACCAAAATGTAGGATTTGGAAATTTTGAACGTGTTCTTCAAAGGTAATGAGAAGCCAGTGAAAAACAGTCAAGTTTCGACTACAAAGCACTGCCTAAACCCTGGGATAAGGTTTTCCTTGCCATCATGAAATATTTTACCCTTGATGGTAGATTCAAGGTATTTTATTTTTACCACTTACCATTGTTAAATCACTTAAGGAACAAGATGTTACTTAGCTTCCCTTTCTTTTTGCTTTCTTCTTTGGAAATTTTTATCAAAGAGTCTCATGAGACTTCCGCTATTAACCCTAATTCTCCACCTCCCTTACCATTGCATCAGGGCCTTATCTATAGGCTCTAGCAATTCCATTTAGCTTTGTGCCCTCCCAAACCCATCTCATCTATGCACATGGAAGATTTGGAACCCCTAGTTATTAACCCTGAAAATCCATCCCCTATTATTTCAGAGGGCTCAAAGAGAAAGTTCCCCATCCTTGAAAATGATCCTAGGATTGTGGCTTCTCTCTCAAAGAAGAAGAAAAATGTGGATGGGTTGGCCCAGTCGAGTGCTATAGTTGGGATTTGTGAGCTAAAACACAAGAAGGTCAGTAGACTAGCTACTAAGAAGAAGGGGAAAAAGGAGCCTTTTATCTCGATGGTTCCTCCGGTCATCAAGAGCGATGGTAAAAGTGTCGAGGAAAAAGATTCTAAGGTAAATATTGTGGTGGGTGCTATCTTTGCGATGGGAATGGAATAGATGAGTATGAGAAGATCCCACAGGTTAGAAAAACACAAGAAAGAGGCCCTTGTGGATGATATTTCCAATGATTCGTGCAGACTGGTGGTAGAATTGAAGGCATTAAAGTTATTGAGAAGGAGAAGGATAAAGGTCCTATAGAAGACCCTAGTAATTTCTCTAATATGAAAAAATTGCTTAAGGAAGACTCTACCAATTCCTTAGATACTAGGGTTGGTGCTAATGCAAATATCCAGAGCAAGAAAGGCAAGGAGGATGAGCTCGGTGTGTTGCAGGAGTGGGTTGCTAAAATGGAATGTAAATTTAATTGCCTGGCTCAGTTCTCTATCAAACAATACACAGGTTGATTGTTACTCTCTTGAACATCGTCGATGAGGAAATAGATTAGAACACCATGGATGAAGGCCCTAATTGGATCAAGGATGATGTTTTAAACATTCTCATCCAAAAATTGGAAAGTGTGGACAATTAGTGGTTGGGTCTGTGTTTTGTTGTCTTTGTTGTTACTAGGTTGTGTCTGTGTCTCTCTACTGTTGTTACTAAAAGTATTTTTTGATGTTTTGATGGTTTGGTTCCTTTTGGCCCTTTGGGCTCGCTGTGTAAAGGGCACAAAACCCTATAAATGTTGCTTATATTATCAAAAACAAGATGAGCTATACTTCACACAATCTCTATTCCATGTTCAATTTCAAGCATTTTCCTCACATTATATAAAGTAGGAATGACACTAGTATCAATGTTTTCAGTATTCACAAAGTTTTGCAACTTTTCTATTTCTTCATCCATTCTTATGTTTTCTTGCGGGCTATTAGAAATCATTGTTTCAACATTATGCACATTTTTTGTATGTAGGGAAGCCATTGGAAATGAGGCATGAAGGCTATGATCCATAGAGGGTTGATTATCAAACCTATTAGTGAAAGAGTTGGAGAACCCAAGATCCATGGCGAATGGTCTATCGTAGGATGACATGAGTCTTGAACTATGTCTCACAACAATATTGCTAATAGGACACCAAGTTGTAAAGCTCCCCAAATGGAAAGAGGTTGAAATGCAATGCAATATGTAAATGCAATTTTCAAATTCTAAACAAGGTAATTTTATTATTACACTATGCAAAAATCTGAAAATGATGTTTTGTGAATACAATTTTGAAATCACACAATGCACTAACTTTATCAAACAAAGCTAAATATGATCAATTTCACTTAACAAAAAAATTGTAAAATGAAACAAAAAACTAAAAAACAACAAAATGGAATACAAAAACAGATGTTTTAATGCCCAAAAAATCAAGAAATGTCCTTGATTAGGGATTCATTTTCCCAAGGGTGAATGGGTCCCAGGTTAGGGTTTTTCATTTTTTTTTTTCATATTTTTTAGATGATTCCAATGGTTTTCAGATTCTAATTAGAAAAAAGTTATAGTTTGAATTTTCTATGAAATTAATGTTGAATGCAAGTGAAAAATATGAAAAAATGATGAAATAGGAGACCTAATTTAATGTGCAATTATGTTCCAATTTTCAAAAGCAAGTGAATGATGATGCAATGATATATAAATGATATGAAAAATGACCGATTTTTTTGTATTTTTCAAATTTAAAGAATGCAAAGATGCAATTTTAAAACTCTTAAATGAAATGAAAACTAATGCAAGCTAAACAACCTAAATGAGACTCAATTCAATGAAATGAAACACAAATAAATGCAAGATCTAAGTCTAGGGTGAAAGTGCACTCCAAAATCAAAAAAATACAATGATCAAACTCAAGTTCACCAAAATGAAACAAAGGAAAATAGGTTTTGTTAATGTGAAAGGGGGAAAATGGGTTTGTGATGGACCTATCTTCCACTATTTCATTAGGAAATGAGATCCACACAATGAAATGAATATCAACCTTAAGGTGAGTCAATTCAAGGTTTGAATCTACAAATTTCCTTTTTTGCAAGGATGGGATGTTGATTAAACAACACTTTGGGGAGAAAGATTAAAAATAGCAAACTAACTCCAAAATGCAATCCATAACTTGAATTTGGAAGATTAAACTCAATTTTGATGGAACCATAAATTAAAATGCAGATCTGAGAAAGGGAAGATGATGTGTACTTGTCATCAAAATTTCTTTTTCAAAGCTTACTAATGACTCATTGACCCTATGGCGAATGGGTCTTGACTAGGGCTCTATGAAAATGGTTTATGGGTTCTCTTCCGTATTAGAGTGAATTAAAGTCTTGTACCTAGTTAATTCATTCACTAGGTAATTATAAGACTTAATCACATGTTAAGTTTACTTAGGATATAAGATTCTTTCTAGAAGTCTTAGTTGGATTTTCTAGAACTTATCTTATCTAGCTATTTTGCATGATTCCTAGGTAGGTAGTTTGTTAGTTGTCCCATGTCATAGGATTATGATGTATGTCAACATCTTGTTCATTACTACATTTCAACCTTGCCTATATAAGGAAGGTCCTTGTACTAATTTGTAATATACTTCATACCTCATCATTTGATAGGTCTTAATATCAAGCAAGCTCATTTTCTTGCATACTCTCTTGTAGAAGGTTTTCATTATTTTGCAAATTCTCTTGGGTATTGAGCTAATATTCAACTCTTACATGATATCAGAGCCACATCTTGCAAAAACCTTCTCAAATTTGAGGATGGAGCTATTTCTAGTGAGAGATCTAGGTTATTTTTAGTAAAGTTGAGTATGCTCTTCTCTTGCATCATGTGATGACCTAGAGAATAAGAAAAACTTGAAAAAATACCAGATTTGAGGTTGTCTCTACAAGTGGGATTTCATGGAAAGTCACTTTTGGATCTATTAGCTCTTAAAAACACAGGTTGAATGCCTCAAGAGGATGCTAATCCCTTGATATGCTTTAGGGTAATAGACAAGGTTAAGAGAATTCAACCTTATACTCTTTAGGTGTTGCTAAACTTGGGCGAGTGTACCTCTTTGGATTGTGCAAACTTAACTTGTGATTATCTTCTTAAAACAATTTGTTCACAATGGAAATGGGAGGTGAATAAATGAAATCCAACTTGAAAATAGTAGTAATGTTCTAATCTGAATCCTAAAATGCATGCTTGATTGAAAGTTCAAATAACGAAGTGTAGAGACTAGTGCCTTATTGGGTATGCGGAGTCAAATGAGATCAAGATGAGCAACACCTCTCTGAGAAAATTTAAGTTATCTGGTATATATTATGCTTACAACTCGTATAAACATGCACGAATGTGATTACTAAGCTCTACTTGAATAATCCAATGGAATCTTACTGATTACTGTGATTAACTAAAAGGATTTAGTCTTTACTTGAAAGAACCAATCAATTGATCACACAAATGCAGCAAATGTGCACTGATAAATCGAATACAAACTTGTCATATCAATTTAAACAATTAGAGAGAAACCATCTTGGAGAAAATTTAGCAATTCTTTTATTAAATTCAACAAATAACTGATACCAAACATGTGCAGCAACATCAATTGACACTCATAAATACCTCCATTTTTAGAACATGCATCACAACCTTTGAATTGACAAATTTACTGTTCTGTATCCATACAATTTGCCTACTGTATCAAAAATACTGGTAACTGGTCCCTATTACAAATTGCAAAATGCCTATTTATACACAAGCATTTGAAGAAAATATCATATTGAGATCTCATGTCGGCCTAGCACAAAATTCGGGCTCCAATCGAGCTGGCAAGCAATGGCTCTCAAGCACCATACATGTCGGCCACAAAATTTGTATTTCTTTTATTCACATGTCGGCCAACAGCATTTGAATCTCTATTTTATTCGTGAACCATTCGCAAGACAGTCATGAAGGTATGCCAAAGGAAAAATAACGCTAATTTTTTCTTTAGTCCCCACCGTGTTTCATTGCGTTTCGCTGTAGCTCATCCGGGTCGGTAAGATGTCACGCAGATCATTTTGAGTTTCACCGAGAGCCTTAATGCATTCTGGGTGTCGCTATAAGATTCTGCATGTTATACCAAAGACAAGAAGCATCTTTTGTTTCCTTTGTGTTTCACCTAGACCCTACAACGTCAATGAGACATCTCATAGACAAGTCCTAGCTTTGCCGAGAGGGGCTCCCCAATACACTTTTTGATTGCTGAGACACAAATAGTTTCTTACCGATACGCTTCTTTTTCCATTTACCGTTGCCATAGCTTTCTGACATCGGGAAGACCTCTCGCAGACTTCACACTGCTTCACCGAAAACTCCCAATTCACTTTGTGTCGCCGTGACCCAAGACATCTCCCACCGACAGAGTCCATATGCCCCGTGTATATCGCTATAGCTTCCAACCTTCGGGGGGACCTCCTGTAGACTTCACTTTGTTATACCGAAAGGCCCAATGCACTCTGAGTTGCCGAGATAAAATCACACTCTTGCCGACAAGATCCCTCATCGCTTAACATCGGCGAGACCGAAGGTCACTCGCCAAGACCTTACGGAAATCGCCCTATCCCATACTGATATGCCCATAATCTTCCACCATCGATTGGTGAGACCAGAGTGAACTCATGCTGAAAGAAATTTATTTGTTTAACACTATCGGCAAGACCCGACATTTTCGCTATGACCATATCGCGATAGGTTTACCTCTCACTGAAAGTTACATGGAAGAAAACACTGCATCGTCGGTGAGACAAATAAAACTCACCCAAACCTCCTACCGCAGATCATAACATACGCCGAAGGGATCACATAGTGCACCTGTCGCTGAGACATCATGACTTTGGTAAGACGTTAGCCTGACCACCAAGACATATGCCGATAGAAACTACCACAGTCGCCGAAACAACAGAAAATTCTTGCCGATAGGCAAGAGATGTTTGCCAAGAGAAAAATGGGTTAGGGAGACCCCACACCTGTCATGTCGACACACCTAAAACAAAAAATATTAGCAAAAAAACAAAGTGGGTCGGGGAGACAAATGGAGACCTATGCCGACAAAGACCACAAGGCAGAAAACACAAAGATAGATGATCCAGGGGACAAACATGAGCCAAAATGTGAGCAAATAATTATGAAACAAAGGAAATATGCATAAGGAAAGACTCATATGGAGACTTAGGGGGCATGAAAATATGTAAAAAACATCAGAATTTGATAGTTCCAACAGTGGCTCCGTTTGGGGATGAATGATAGTAAGATCATTGCAAGGATCCAGAATCTTGGGTGAGTAGACCAGACATAAAATGAGGAACCAGTGAGCAGCAACGGAAATGGAAATGAAGCATGAAAGCATGAATGCAGAATGAAAGCTAGATGGAGGTGAATGGAAAATGAGAGTGGAATGGAGGTGGATGAAAACCTAAAACTACTATGCATGGAAAATAATTTTTAAGAGGATACACAAGAGTTGTCCATGCACTGGCAACCCTTACTCCTCTGTATTGCTCAAGAGAAGAAAATTTTCAAGAATTTCACATGAACAGGCAATTCCTAATCTTCACCAGCCATGTTCTATAGATAATATGAGTCTTCACCCTTCTTTCCAACAACAACAAATGGTCCTAGCCAAAGAGCTTCAAATTTACCATGCTTGCCTTTCTCTTGACACCTTGCATTCCACATCAACACCAAGTCATTTTCTTCAAATTTTCTATTCTTTTCCTTCTTGTCAAATAGATACTTCATCTGTGCCTGTAACTTCACATTTTGACTTTGGGCCTCTCTCCTTACTTCATCAAGTTCAACAGGTTGTTCCATTTTGTCTTCCATAGGCTCAGGAACTTCCACATCTTCCAGTAAGACAAACTTGTAGACTGGCAACAAATTCTGCAGAGGCATCCTAGCTTGTGCTCCATACACTAATTCAAATGGAGACTTTCCAATTGCCTTTTTCACAGTGATCCTATCAGCCCACATAGCCAGTTTCAATTTTGATTCCCAAGCTTTCTTGTTCTGCCCTAGCATCCTCCTTATAATCTTCAAATGACTCTTATTGTTGGACTTTGCTTGACCATTGGCTTGTGGATGATAAGGAGCTGCATAAGAAATAGTAATGCCATACTTATCACAAAAGCTTTTGAATTCATCTGACTTGAAGCACATCCCATTGTCTGTGATTATCCTCAATGGTGTACCAAATCTGGTGATAATGTTGTCCATCAAGAAATTTGTTACAACTTTACTTGTAGCCTGCTTGGTTAGGATTGCTTCCACCCACTTTGTAAAATAATCAGTGGCAACTAGTATCCATCTATGTCCTCCACTTGAATTCTCTTGTATCTCTCCAATGAAATCAATTCCCCATTGATGAAAAGGGGAATCAGCCTGCAAAGGTCGAAGTGGCAAAGCACCCTGATACATCAATTTTCCAGAAAACTTTTTGGCAAGCTTCACATTTTCTCACATGTGTAAAAGAATCATTAAAGAACTTTGGCCAATAATACCCAGCCCTAAGAATTTTGTGTGCAGTCGTCTTTGCTGAATAATGTCCTCCACACATTCCTTCATGCATTTCACTTAGAACATGCTTGGCCTGTGACTCATCTAGACATAATAACAATATGCCATCTCTGTTTTTCCAAAGTAGATGTCCATCCATGAAAACATACTTTGATGCCAACAACTTCAAAGATCTCCTCTGGCTGTCACTCAATCCATCTGGACACTTCATGTATTTAAGGTAATGCATGATATCAGTATACCAAGGAGTGTGCTCAATGCTTGCAACTATAGTCCTTCTTCTACATTACAGACTTGACTTGCTTCAATATTTGATTCTGCCATCAACTTAGCCAAGCCTTGACCTCTTATTAACTTAGCGATCTGTATCTCCATGTCAAACTCTTGAATCTTGTTGATCCATCTGCATCTTTTTCCTATAACTTCAGATTGTGTTAAAATGTCTTTGACAGCTGCATGAGGGACATAAGCAATCACCTTCGCTCCAACAAGATATGGTTTGAATGCTTTTGTGGCTTTTACCAATGCAAAAGCCTATTTTTCCATTATGTCATACTTCAATTTAGACCCCTGTAATGATTTACTAAAGAAAGACACAGGTTGTTCATAACCACCTTCATTTTTCTGTAGCATAACAACAACAATAGTATGCATTGAGGCAAATGAAAAAAATTGAAAAGGCTTTGTAAAATCTGGAGACTTAAGAACAGGAGCCTCTTTGATAGCCTTTTTGATAGACATGAAAGCATCTAAAGCTTCGGCAGTCCAGTCCATTCTTTGTCCTTTCTTCAACATTTTTGATATGGGCTTAATGATCTCAACAAAGTTAGAAACGAATCTTCTGACAAAATTGATTTGTCCAAAGAAAGATTGTATTGCCTTGACAGTTTTGGGAATAGGAATTTTATCAATAGCTTCCACCCTCTCAGGATCTATTCTAATTCCCTCTTTTGAAACAATATGCCCCAAGAGCTTACCCTTTGTGACTGCAAAATGACATTTCTTTGGATTTAAACTAATACCATATTCAAGAGCTTTAATAAATACCTTTTCAAGATGTTGCACATGATCTTCAACCCTTTTTGAATAAGCAGTCAGGTCATCTTGATACACCACCATGATAGCATTAATCAAATCAGAAAATGCTACATCCATAGCTCTTTGGAAAGTCTCTCCAGCATTGGTGAGACCAAATGGCATTCTTATGTATACATACGTTCCCCAAGGAGTTGTAAATTTTGTCTTGTATTGCTCTGATTCCTTGACTTTAACCTGATTGTATCCAGAAAACCCATCCATCATGGACAACAACTCACAGCCTGTCACCTTATGTAATATTGCTTCCATGTTGGGTAGAGGATAATTATCCTTGAGAGATGCCATGTTTAAATTGCTGAAGTCCACACACAATCTGATATCACCATTCTTCTTTCTAACAGGAACTAGATTTGAAACCCATGTTGAATGTCTGATTGGTTTGATAATTCCTCCATCCCTGAGCTTTATCAATTCCTCTTGCATTTTAGGTTCCAGCGTTGGATTTATGGGTCTTTGGTTTTTTCTGAAAGGTTTGGCATCTGGTTTCAATGGTATTTCATGCTGAAATAAATCTTCCCTGTATGCTTTCAGATCTTCATAAGACCAAGCAAAAACATGCTTGTACTTTCTCAACAACTCTATCAACATTCTTTTAATTGTAGGGCTGATCTTCTTTCCAATGTATACCTTTCTTGGTGTTATCTCAGTCCCCAAGTTGACTTCTTCAATATCTTCTCTCCTGACTGACATTTATTTCATTAGAGATCTATCATCTCCATCATACAGCCTTTCCAATGCCACTAGACCCTTGGGCAGTTTATTTGTTTTGAGCTGCAAAATTTCCTTGCCAAACACAGTTTGCTTCCCATCTACTTCTTCAACAAAAGCATTGAAATCAATTTCCTGTGCCTCATACTAATCTATACAATTGAGGAATTTCAAAAGGTCAGTATCATCATTGAAAACTTGCCAGTTATAAATGTTATCAGGAACAGCAGGCCTTGTCTTGAATTCAATCTGTGATACCCCAGCCAATGTGATATCATCTCTTTTCAGCGCCACATTTGCTAAAAAATTAGCCATTATATTCTTCAACCTGTCAATCCACTCAATTGAGAAGCCATCAAACAATTCAATTGTATCCCATGCAACATTCCTGTATTGCTTTAATCTTTTGTTCTTTTTTGCATACTTGGATTTAATTTGTGAAACAACAACTCAGAATCACCAAAAATAGTTAGCAACTTAATCTTGTGTTTCACAGCTATGTTCAAACCTGTCAATAAAGCTTCATACTCTGCCACATTGTTTGTACATTCAAATTCCAACAAGAATGAATATTTAAAAGTAGTACCTTCAGGGGAAACAAAAACAATCCCAGCACCATTACCTTCTTGGTTGCATGCTCCATCAAAATACATCTTCCATATTTCATTGCAGCTCTGTGCAACATGTTTTTCAATTGGGTCACTATTGGTTAATTCTAGTTGAGCTGATTCAATCTTAAAACTCCCAAGATCAACATCACAAAAACAATTAATTTGATCTTGTGGCACACATTCAACAAGATGGTTCATTCTTGACTCCCTATACAACTTGGAATCTTGACCATTCACTGGAATAGTAGCATAAGACAAATCAAACTGGACATTTCCTCCAACTGCTGTTGTCCATTGTCTTGAAAAAAGCATACCAAACTGTGGAGGAGTATCAATCACTATGATATATATATTATAAGCCACCTATGGATAAGTAGCCAATTTGACTTCAACACCTCTCATAATGCCCACCATAGGTACTGGTCTATTATCCACTACATAGCACTTTCCTTCACATGTATCAACCCACATGCCTAGCTGCTTCATTACTCTGACTAGCGTGATGTTTATAGCAGCACCAGAATCTATCATGTAGTTCCTCAGCAATTTATTATTTATAAGCAATGTGGTGAAGAAAGGATCCACTTGTGGGGAGGTTGTTAAAACATCACCCAAACAGACTTCTGAATTATTTATCATTTTCTGCCTGTTGACTTCTTCAGAATTCATATGTTTTTCATTCTGATTTGTAATCATTGAACAACATTATCTTTGTATTCTTTAATTTTCATCAATTCAAGTAATGGTACAAACATCTTTACCTGAGATAATGCTTGTGTGAAGTCAAAAGAGGAGCTCTCTATCTTAATAGTCTTCTTCAGCTCTGGCACATCTCCTTTGTTTTCTTCTTTTTCATTTTTATTAAGCTGGCCAGGCGTCTATACATCTTTATTTAATTCCTTCACTTCCTCCTTTTGGACTGGCTTCTGTTTAATTTTATCATGCTGCTTGCTTTCTAGCTTCTTTACATTTTTCTGTGTTGCCTTTTGATCTTTTATAAAAATTCCCCCAGGAACTCCATCTAGCTCATTTACTTTTTTGTTTCTCAACCAGTATTGACTTTTGACTTTCTCTACTGCAGCAACAGTTATTCTCTCTATTTCATCTTTAGTGAGTCTTCTAACACTACACTGAACAGGCGCCTCAATAGAATGTGGCTCTGTGTAATCTTCATCAGAATCATAAAAGATCTACTGTTCAGCCATATGGACATTATATTTCTGATTTGAAACATCATATTCATAACCTTCATCCTCTGAAGATGAATTTTTTTCCTCAACATGGTGAAAAACATTTGAAGTCAAATACACCTTGTGATCTTCTCCATCATTCTCTATCAACATTCCCTCTTCCGGCATCCTTTGAGCTACAACACAATAGTCTAGAGAATGTGGCTGATTACAAACTTCAAAAAAGTAATTATTACTCACCATGTAAGTCCCTTTCTTGCTCAATGGATTTGAAGTTTCTTTATTTCTGGGCCTAGCTGATACAAGTTTCTCATCTTTCTAGTTTGTATTGTAAGGCATATCATGCAGCCTTGGCCTTTCATTTCTGTTTTCATTTCTCTTGTCTGTACTGATAATTATTGTTTTGCTGAGGAGGCCTCAGGTTGTCCCCCTTATTAGTTATACCAGCAGCCTTCCTGTTATTTTCAATTGTCAAAGCGATCTTCTGTGCTTCAGCTAGATCTCTTGGGGATTTACTTCTCAGTTCATACCCTATCTTAGGATCAAATGCATTTAAATAAACACTTAGTGCAACAGAATCTGGAAACCTTGATCCAAGAGGTACTTTAGTATGCAACTTGTTGAATTTTTGGTTGAAATCATAAATTGAATCATTATGATTTTTCTGAATTCTCATTAATTCATGAAGAGCTGCATCTAGAGCATTTTGATTTCCATATTGCTCTAAGAGTTTGTCTTAAAATGCTTGGAGAGAATTAATTGAGAATGTTGGCAAGCTGTTGAACCAATCCCTAGCATCTTCAAGAAGTGACATCATGAACAGCTTCATGTGTAAATTTTCATAAGGCATATCTATGTCTTGGACAAAAATATTAAAACTCCTTAAATGTTCTTCAACTGTGATTGCATTACTCCCTGTAAATTTGGGTACCATATTCCTCCAACTGCCATCCATAGGGTAAGGATACAACTGAAAACTAGTTAAATCAAAATGTCTGATCATGGTTGCATGCTGGTGAGGGGGAGGCATAGGCGGATGCTGATACTGAGGCATGTGATTATTATATTGTGCATTATGAGGTGGGATATAATGTTGACCAAGAGGTGGATACATACCTGTATGCTGCGCAAGAATGTGATGTGGACTATTTGGCTGCTTGTGGTGATTCCCTATCTGATTGTGAGGAGCATTTTGTTGATTGGAGGGCCCTGCGCCATGATCACCCTGCTTGTGAGGTGGGACATACTTTGGGCCACCAGCCGTCTGATCAGCAATTTGGGCTTTTTGTAATTTAGCCTCCAATTCCTTTATCTTCTTCTCTTTTAATTCTAACTGTGCTTTTACTTCATTAGAAACTGAAAGCTCATGGTTTCCCTCTGCCTCTTGTTCAACTTCAAACTCAGCCCATTTCATAGCTTCAAACTCAGCCTATTTCTGTGAATCATAAAAAGGATTTCTTTGATCTTCGGGAGTACAAAGTTCTACACTTGAATCATCTCTCCATGTATCATAGCAATTACATGTTTCACAATGTGATCTTGGTGCTTTACCTTTGTTTGTTATGCACATGTTCTCATTTATTATTTATTTTCTTTATCAGCTCTGTCATCCTTGTGTGCCCATTTATTGCTGCCAGCAGGAGCTCCAGTATGACCTCCCCTGTACTAGGATCTTCTTCCATTCATGATGAACAGCTGCAAAATTTCTGTCAGAGTCGTCACTCACTTTTATCAAAAAATGAGAAAAGGTTTGATACTTTTTATTCCCAGTGGAGTTTGTGCAAGATTCCTGACTCTATGATTAAGGCCTTGATTCTGATTGTTCCCCAGCAGAGTCGCCAATTTCTTAGCTCTCAAAAACATAGGCTGAATGCCTCAAGAGGATGCCAATCCCTTGATATGCTTTAGGGTAACAAACAAGGTTAAGAGAATTCAACCTTCTGCTCTTTAGGTGCTGCTAAACCTGGGCAGGTGTACCTCTTTGGATTGTGCAGACTTAACTTATGATTATCTTCTTAAAACAATTTGTTCACAATGGCAATGGGAGGTGAACAAATGAAATCCAACTTGAAAACAGTAGTAATGTTCTAATCTGAATCCTAAAATGAATGCTTGATTGAAAGTTCAAATAATGAAGTGCAGAGACTAGTGCCTTATTGGGTATGCAGAGTCAAATGAGATCAAGATGAGCAACACCTCTCTGAGAAAATTCAAGTTATCTAGTATATATTATGCTTACAACTTGTATAAACATGCATGAATGTGATTACTAAGCTCTACTTGAATAATCCAATGGAATCTTACTAATTACTATGATTAACTAAAAGGATTTAGTCTTTACTTGAAAGAACCAATCAATTGATCACACAAATGCAGCAAATGTGCACTGATAAATCGAATACAAACTTGTCATATCAATTTAAACAATCAAAGAGAAACCATCTTGGAGACAACTTAGCAATTCTTTTATTAAATTCAACAGATAACTGATACCAGACATGTGCAACAACATCAATTGACACTCATAAATACCTCCATTTTTAGAACATGCATCACAGCCTTTGAATTGACAAATTTACTGTTCTGTATCCATACAATTTTCCTACTGTATCAAAAATATTGGTAACCGGTCCCTATTACAAATTGAAAAATGCCTATTTATACACAAGCATTTGAAGAAAATATCATATTGAGATCTCATGTCGGCCCAGCACAAAATTCAGGCTCCAATCAAGCTGGCAAGCAACGGATCTCAAGCACCATACATGTCGGCCACAAGATTTGTATTTCTTTTATTCACTTGTCGGCCAACAACATTTGAATCTCTGTTTTATTTGCTAACCATTCACCAAGACAGTCATGAAGGTATGCTGAAGGCAAAATAATGCTAATCGCTACTTTAGTCCCCACCGTGTTTCATTGCATTTCGCTGTAGCTCATTCGGGTCGGTAAGATGTCACGCAGATCATTTTGAGTTTCACCAAGAGCCTTAATGCATTCTAGGTGTCACTATAAGATTCTACATGTTATACCGAAGACAAGAAGCATCTTCTATTTCCTTTGTGTTTCACCCAGACCCTGCGACATTGACGAGACATCTCATAGACAAGTCCTAGCTTTGCTGAGAGGGGCTCCCCAATACACTTTTCGATTGCTGAGACACAAATAGTTTCTTACCGATACGCTTCTTTTGTCCCGTTTACCGTCGCCGTAGCTTTCTGACATCAAGAAGACCTCTCGCAGACTTCACACTGCTTCACCGAAAACTCCCAATTCACTTTGTGTTGTCGTGACCCAAGACATCTCCCACCGATAGAGTCCATATGCCACGTGTATATCGCTATAGCTTCCAACCTTCAGGGGGACCTCCTGTAGACTTCACTTTGCTATACCAAAAGGCCCAATGCACTCTGAGTCACCAAGATAAAATCACACTCCTGCCAACAAGATCCCTCATCTCTTTCCATCAGCGAGACCGAAGGTCACTCGCCAAGACCTTACAGCAATCGCCCTATCCTATACCGATATGCCCATAATCTTCTGCCACCGATCGGTGAGACTAGAGTGAACTCATGTCGAAAGAAATTTATTTGTTTAACACTGTTGGCAATACCCAACATTTTTGCTATGACCATATCCCGATAGGTTTACCTCTCACCGAAAGTCACATGGAAGAAAACACTGCATCATCGGTGAGACAAAAAAAACTCGCCCAGACCTCTTGCCACAAATCATAACATACGTCGAAGGGATCACATAGTGCACCTGTCCCTGAGACATCATGACTTTAGTAAGACGTTAGCCTGACCACCAAGACATATTCCAATAGAAACTACCATGGTCACTGAAACAACAGAAACGTCTTGCTGATAGGCAACAAACGTTTTCCAAGAGAAAAACGGGTCAGGGAGACCCCACACCTATCATGCCGACACACCTGAAACATAAAATATTAGCAGAAAAACAAAGTGGGTCGGGGAGACAAATGGAGACCTATGTCGACAAAGACCACAAGGCGGAAAATGTAAAGATAGATGATCCAGGGGAAAAACATGAGCCAAAATGTGAGAAAATAATTATGAAACAAAGGAAATATGCATAAGGAAAGACTCATATGGAGACTTAGGGGGCATGAAAATATGCAAAAAACATCAGAATTTGATAGTTCCAACAAGATCATGTTAGAGGAAATATGATCTCATATTTGAGTTCAAGGTAGCTAAGAAAGTCAAGATCAACTTTTGTTTCGCCTAAATCTGACATTTCTAGCCAAAGTTATGAGGGTGTGAAGATTTGCAAGATCTAGGAGTAGTAGAGCTTCTAGTGCATTTTCAGGAGAAACAAAGCCCACCATCATCTTTAGGAGGCTCAAGAGATGAAAATAAATATATAATACACCCTATTTCACCTTCAACTATTCGTGAGGAAAAAAAAATACCCGGGTGGTCATACAACTCACCCGAGTACAGAGTACAATTTTGTAGAATTTAAAAATAAATATTTTTTCATGTTCTGCATCTATTTATTATTCGAGCTTTTAAACATTTTGTATTGGGAAAAATATTATTTGAGGAATTTATATTTTATTATGAGCATATATCTATCAACACATATAAATCGAGGGTTTTATCTTAAAAATATAAGATATATATATATATAGGCAGCCCTTGTTTGGTTTATATCCAGGCTTTTTTTTTTATTATGTCGAGAACAGGTACTATTACAGGACTTTAGCCTTGTCGGCCTTGTTTTTTGTCGATCCGTTAGTCCTTGCTGATGTGTGAAGGTTGGCTCATTTTTGGATTTCTTCTTTACCAACTATCAGCCCGTGCATTCTCTTTTCCATTGACATTTACAAAAAATCATCCACATTTATTGGCTCTCTCCAGATCGACCTTTGAAGCATTTATTCGGCCCTACCTACATTGATCAGCCCTTGTTGGGTCCTTCCTCTTGGATTTTATTTGTTTCACCAACCATGTTGGCCATAATCCCATTGACATTCATTGTATAGACTTTGGCATTCATTGCTACCCAACCGTCATCCATTTTCTCAACCATCGTCTTCCAAGGTCTTTCAACTGGACATTGAGTTTCACTGATGCCGAGCCTTTATCTTCAACTGCTGACCTTTCAAACTGTTGAGCTCTTTTTCACATCACCGTCAATAGACCTCTATCATTCTCCTCGTACCCTAACCATCTCTCGCAGGCTTTTCACATCAAATTAGGTTTTATCGGTCGGTTTTATTACAATGTTTTTTTTATATATGAAAACTTTGTAATATTAAATACTTTGTAAACCCTTGTTTGCATAAGTTGACCAGTCTACAATAGCTTTATTTTTGCTTTTGTAAAGGTTGTGGTCATATGTAGTGTCTAGGTGCCAAAAAATTGCACCGATTTAGTAATCATTTTTTTGCCCCTAATTAGCCTTGCAGTGTACCTAATTTGGCCCCCAAGTGCCTAAAATAGGCCTTTTTTCATTTTTGCACAACTTTTTGCCACGATCTCCAAATTTTGCAAACGAGATATTGACAGAAAGTTCTCTCCATGTAATTACCAATGGTGTAGGTCTTTTTACCATATTTTTCTGCAAGTACAAATTATTCAAAACTAAAGTTAGATCACCCATTTGGTCCTCTGAGCTCATAACTTTTTTCTTGTTTCTCCGATTTTGGTGATTCAAGTTTCATTTGGAAGGTATTGAGGAGCCCATTGATTTAGTTAATGTAATTTTTTCAGATTCAACACCAAGTGTGAGATATTTAGATTTTTGAATATTTGATTTATGTTTCATAACTTGGACATCCTAACTCTTGGAGAAGTTTTGTTTGTGGGGGGGAAGTTTATTTTCAGTTGTATTATCATCTTTGGGAGGTTTCATATTAGTTTGATTTAGATATTTGCATTTTTTACATCCTTGGTACTTGTTGACCTCATGGATGAACTAGGATTTAAAGTGTTGACTCCTCATAACTATCATACATAGAAGGTAAAAAAGAAAAGATTCATTTGTTCAAAGGGTTTGATTTATTATGCACTGTAATAGTTTTAAATGACTCTATGGTGACTTGTTTCAGGGTGTAGATATACTAAGTTGTTCCCCAATAGAGTTTCCAATCTATTAGGTCTCAAAAATGCAAGTTTTGAAACTTAAGAGGATTCCAATCCCTTAGTATGTTTTTGGCTAACGAATGGGGTGAATATGTTTGATAAACCCCTACTCTTTAGGCTCTGCTAAACCTAGGTGGGTGTACCTGAATGATAAGGAAGATTTGAAGGTTATAAGTATAATTTCTAGTCTAGGAAATCTATTCATAATGGCACGTGGGAGTGAAATAGATGCAAGGCTAATGATTAATTCCTATTGTAAATGTCTTTGAGGATCAAATGTACGAGTAAATTCTGTGTAATTTTTTTTTAATTATGACTAGTGCCTAATCCTATTGGGTGAATGGAGTCAAGAGGTAGATGATGATGGAGAAATATATGTAAGATAGGTGGATCTACTTCTCAGCTTAACTCTAACTTTTTGGGCACTTTGGATGTTTGCACCTTGTACAAACATACAGGTTTCTCAGTTATTGTCCTCTACTTTACAAATCCCAGTGTTATTCTCCCAAATTACTGTGATACCATGAAAGGATTTTTAATTCTTAACTTGAGGGAAACCAATCAAAGCAATCAATTTATAAGGATTTTAATCACTAGTAGGAACCAATTAAAATGAGTTACTTGAAATGAATTTAATTCACCCTAGCTAGAACCCAATCAAGAAAATCACACAGTAACGACAAATGTATCCTGAAAAATTGTATAAATTTGAATAATTAAGGAAAACCACTTTGGAGATAACACAACATCATATAAGAATTAATATTAACACAATAGTTGAACACTGGAAGTAAATCACCAATTATGAATAGTCTTCTCCATTATATTGCCTCAAAACATATACATTAATAGCAGAAGTCTTTGAAATGTGAAAATGGATGAGTGGAATAGGATATACTAATGGATGAACTTATCTACTACTATTGATGATGATGATGATCCAAAACTAGGCCTTGGTTTCCCCTTTTATATGGGAAGCAACAAGCTACAGACTTGTTACAAAAAGGTTTCTTTTCATAAACTTAACTAATAATTGTAATTTTCTTAGCATAAAAGAAATCAGTAAGGAAACATCAACAGATTGTGACACTTGCTATGTTATTCATCATAGAGAACTCATGAGCTCTTAGGATCTGGAAATTTCTCCTCTACATGATAAAGTGCTTGATCATATTACAAACCTCAACTTGATACCTATTTTTCAACATTCGGGGCCCCTCCAGTTTTGGTGATGAATAGGTTCATTTCTGACAAGTTCTCAATGTAGTCCTCCCTGATGTGATTGTCAAAATTTGAAAGAGAATCCATCATATTATACTCCATATACATTATACCCTCTAGTTGCTTATGGGTATTATCTAGTATCATCTCTTTGTCATTGATTATCTTAAGTGCCCGTTGTAGTATTTTAGCAGTTCATCCTTCCAATGGTCTTGTCCTTTACATCCTCCTTCATCATTGAAAAACATAGGAAACAAGATATCCAATGGTTGGTCAAAATCATCGAGCTTAGCTTTAATCTTGGCATGAAACTCCTCATGTCGATTGATTAACTCATTATACCTATGGAGAGTTTGTTTGTTCATAATATTTTTATTGATCAATTCATCTTTCTATTCCTCCATATGTTCCTCTGGCTTCTTATTTTATTGAAAAGTAGAGTGTACTTTTACAAAGAGTTCCCAATATTGGTCAGCCTAGTTCATTACTTTCTCAAACCTTTTCTTGATTATCTCATAGTTCATCTCAAGTTTGATGGTTTTTATCCATGTCTCTAGTTCACTACATCTCTTTTAAACTTTCTCATGGCAATGCTTCCAATATATAACATCCACCATGGCATCTAATACTTTCTTCTGACAATTTATCAATGGAGAATATAATTTAGATGAATAGGAAGAGGGAAATTTATCCCTATAGTTGGCTACCTCTTTCTTTAGTTTATCATTCTCTTTTATTAATCTCTCAACCTGAGCCTTATTGAACTTTTCCACATTTATGTTTAATTTTGTTGTCTCAATGGGATTAGTATCTCCCACTCTATATACCAAGAGATTTCCAAACACTTGGCTTGGATTGCTGATGATGGCTAGTCTTTTGTCTTGGGGATATAGTTCCCAAATCAATAATGTAGCTTTATCTAGATTGTAACCTAACCTTGAATACATTTTGTCACTTGCCTCTTATATTAGGTGCAATGTCTTATCTCCTCTTTTCTTGAAGCTATCAAACACTATGGCAGAACTAATGTCCTATCCTGGTAAGAGAAAGACCCCAAACTCTTGAAGTAGTTCTCTTCCTCTCTTAGGGGTGATAGATTCTAGTTCATGATCTACGTCCTTTCTTAGTTCTTCCAAGGTGGATGCCTCTTGTTCGGGAGTGGTGTCTTTCATCCTTTTTATTAACACTCTACCTTTGTGTTCATAGACAAATGACCTGAACTCTGAAGTCTTAATGAAATCACTGTCAGAAACAAATTCTTTACTAGCCTAGACTTTCACATCAATAGAGAGCTCATTTGATGCTTCAAATTGAACAATACTTTGCTCATGGGGTGGATCATACTGTGTGACAAGGGGTACATTTATTTTTTCAACCTCATCTTCTTCTTCATCACTTTCCTCTTCATCCTTTTCCTCGCTCATGGAAGTATCCACAAAGAAACTTACTTCAAGAGTAGGTTGTGAGGGTATATAACTGAGGGGTTCCATATTCTCAACCTACATTTTAGGGAAAGTGGTCACATGAGTTTCAAAGGCCATAGGGGGAACATCCCTATGGGTGATTAGTTGCTCAACTCTTTCTAAAGGTTCCTGCATATCATTGAATGCTTTTATATATGAAGGATTATTCTCCTTCCTCCATGCCTCGACTAACATGATCTTGTTATATATGGCTATCCTTTGTGTTGTTAGGGCTTCATCACAATTCCTTATCACATCATCTATATAAAACTGATGTTCATACCTAGATAGTGTTTGTGATAGTTTTTCCTTATTAATAAAGTTCTCTGGATCAAAATTCCTTCTCTCATTCCCCAATGGAAAATTGCAATGTGCCAATT
Organism: Sequoia sempervirens; assembly: GCA_007258455.2. Lineage (NCBI taxonomy): Eukaryota > Viridiplantae > Streptophyta > Pinopsida > Cupressales > Cupressaceae > Sequoia > Sequoia sempervirens. The sequence goes on along the minus strand of VDFB02047230.1, from coordinate 77,844,325 downwards.
TCTTGTTGATCTCTTCATATCCTTCACCAAAAACAATTGTGAAATCTCCAAAACACAAAGTACTTGGCATAATAGATTTTTTAGTGTGACCTTTAGGATGCTTAACATTTGATTTGGCCAACTACCTCACAATCTCCAAATAGGCCACCCTATCAGGAATTGTTCTTGGTAGCAAGTGTGGAGCCCCTTCAAATCCATATGCTCTAATCACGGTAAAATAAAAAAAATTTATACCAATCTCCCCAATTATGATTCACCTTTTTCCTGGGATCCTTCTCTTTAGCTCTAAGAAACCTTTATACTTCAAGAGACAAGTTGTAATCACATGGATGCCCCAATAATTTTAGCAAGGGTTTAAGGAAATATTCCTCAAAGTATAACTAATGGGATCTCCCATATCTACTATTCCATATCAAGGTCCAAATCTAAATTGGTTTGAAATTTCCATCCTCATCTTCATCCCTTATCCTTAATTCCTCTCCCCAAAGCCCTCTAGCTTGTCCTTCATATAAGAGTAAGTGCATGAACAAGGAATAATATTTAAAATTAATATAATCACTATTATTTTTTATTCTCTCCAGTCCTTGGTTTAGAGCATTAGCTAGATAGCCAACATAATCAAATGATCTATCATCTTGGCTTTGTACATCTATTGCCAAAACCATTGGGGCTATTGACATGAGAGTTAGAACTTCCACTCCCAAAACTTGTCCTCCAATGTAATAGGTATATTGAAAATACTGCTCAAATAGCTCTTCATGAAAGGGAGGGTGTTCATTGCTAGAAAACCTTTTAAGTCGATTCCCTTCCTCTTGGGGCCTATGTAATGGAAATTTCCACCCTTTTATAGCTAGTGTCTATGTAGTGATACTCTATCAAGAGGTATTTTACTGTGAAAGGTGCACTCATAGAGAAATCTAATTGGAAGGAAGTGGAAATGAAGTATTTAGAGATGATAATGAATTCAAACCCATCATGTAATTGAATTTCTCATCATTTGGGGTCATGCTTAGCAGCTAGTGCCTTAACCAACTCTACATTGATGAATACATTAGGCACAACCAACTTTCCCAAGTTCATTTTCCATGGATTATAGCAAGTTGGAACCTATATTGTTTTCTATAGTGGTAGATGAACAGTTCATACCCTCCCTATGGTGTCCAAAAATCCCCTAAGTATTTGTGTTTATCCCACAATTTTTCCATGGAAGGATTTAATTGTGCACTCCTCTTAGGCCTTGGTGCTGACCCAAGACATTGATCAATCAAGTCTTGGTTTAAGAGTCTAGCTTCTATTTTAAATTGTCTCTTAGTTTTTGGTGTTTGTGTGCTTCCTTCCATTATTTAGAACCCTAGCTTCCTTTTACAATTTTTTTTACTTCCAAAGGAATTTCTTAGCTGGGCTTCATGTACTTACTTGTATCACGCTCACTTCCTTTTTCTCTTAATTGTGTAGCAATGGGGTACCTCTAGTTCGTTTACTCCACTGCTGCATTTTGTAAGCTTCTCAATCTTCAATGATTGAAATGAGAGCTATTTTAGATATACATTGCTCGGCTTTTGGCTCATAAATGATGTATTATCTCTCTTTCTTGTCATCAGGGAGATCATTAAATTTGAATATCTCTTCAAAATATTAGGTTGTCACATCATTTGAAAGACAATCATCATCGTTATATCAGAGGGACTATGATTTTACTCCCATTGATATCCATTTCTCTCTTTGATGAGCTTTATGTCATTACCTTTCTTTTGGGGTATCGACATGATGCTAGATAATCTCTCCCTGATACACTTTAGCCCATTCGATACCTTTCCTTAGCTTACATTTGATCACTTATGATATGATTTTCCTCTTCATGTGTTATCAGCTCATCGAGGAAACCCTTGTTCATATCCTGCTGACAACCATCGTTCTTTCTAATACTCTTTGCTTTTGATTATTTATCATTGTATCGGGGGGACCGAGTTTTCTGTCAGCCCAATTGCCTTATGTCCCCCAATATTACTTACCGCTGCACATTTGTTATTTGATATATGTCTTTATTATGTCATGCATCAGTCCATCGGTGGGACATCATATCTCCTCCCCCTAATATGCTTTAGTGTCTCCGATATGTTTTTTTCGAGCTATCAGGGGGACAATAAGGTTTGTCCTGTTGATATACACTACTCACTCCAATGTATTTACCATATTTATTTATGTCAATCTATTGAAGAGACTATGTTAGAAGTCCAACCAATATGGTGTTGTCTTGGCGATGGTCTATGTTTTTGGTTGCTCCATCAGCTGATTGAGGAGACCATGATGAGATTCCCCCTAATGTGGTATTGTCATGTTGATATAATTGGAGACTTTATTTTATTTATAATTGTAGGTTAAATGCTATATACATTAGGAAAATTTTATGTCAAATATTGTGTGAGGTCAAGGGAAATGGGGTTTATGATGGAACTGAATTGAAAAATAAAAATGAAGACACATGAAATTCATGGTGGATTTTTAGCTCCAATAGTGGCTCTGATTGGGGATGAATGAACATAAGGTCATTGCAAGAATCTAGAAATGATCTCTAGAGGTTAGACCATGGGTGAATGTGATTAAATGGGATGGGGAGGAAAACCTAAACTATTGTGCATGGAATATCATTTTTTTAAGAAAAGAAGTGTTTCAGGAATTGTCCATGCACTGGAAATTCCTAATCTTCTCCTGACATATTTTGAAGATAATAAGAATCTTCACCACATTTTCTTGTAATAACAAATGGTCATATCCAAAAAGCTTAAAATTTCCCTTGTTTCCCTTTGTCTTGGTATCTGGAATTCCATAATAGAACCATGTCATTCACTTCAAACTTTCTATCTTGTTTCCTTTTGTCAAACAAATATTTTGTTTGTGACTGCATTTTTGTGTTACACTTCTGGGCTAAGCTTCTAACCTCATCCAATTATGCCAACTACTCCATTCTATATTCCATGGGTTTTGGGATATCCAAGTCTTCCTAGAGTATAAACTTATATAGTGGTAAGAGGTTTTGCATGGGAGTCCTTGCTTGTGTCCCATAAACCAACTCAAAAGGTGATTTTCCAGTTGACTTCTTTACTATGATTCTATTTGCCCAGACCACCAGCCTCAATTTGGATTCCCAAGCCCTTTTATTGTTGTTTAACATCCTTTTAATTATTTTTAGGATACTCTTGTTGCTTGATTCAACCTTCCCATTTTCTTATGGATGATATGGAGATGCATACGAAATTGTTATGCCATATGTCTCATAGAACCTTTTGAACTCTCTCGATCTAAAGAACATACCATTATCTGTGACTATCCTTACAGGTGTTCCAAATCTAGTGATAATATTTTCCATCAAAAAGTTTATCACAACCTTACTAGTGGCTTGCTTTGTAGGGATGGCTTCTATCCATTTTGTAAAATAGTCAGTTTCCACTAGAATCCATTTATGACCTCCACTAGACTTCTTTGGTATTTCTCCAATGAAATCAATCCCCTATTGATGAAATGGAGCTTCAATTTACATTGGTCTAAGTGGTAGTGCTCCTTGATACTTCAATTTTCTAGAAAACCTTTGACAAGCCTCACACTTTTTTACATAAGTAAGAGTCATTGAAGACCCTAGGCTAGTAGTATCTAGCTCTTAAGATCTTGTGGACAGTGGTATTGGATGAAAAATTTCCTCCACAGACACCTTCATGCATCTCCTTCAACACATGGTTCGCTTGTGATTCATCTAAGCATAATAATAATACTCCATCTTTGTTCTTCTAGTATAAGTCTCCATCCATAAAGACATACTTCGAAGCATGTAGTTTCAAGGTTCTTTTTGATTCTCATTTAAATCTTTAGGACATTTCTGATTTTTGAGATAATACATTATATTAGTGTACCATGGGGTGTTCTCAATGCTAGCAATCATACCTTCTTCCTCCCCTATGTTATAGAATTGAGATGCTTCCAAATTTGATTCAATCATGAGCTTAGCCAACCCTTGTCCTCTTACCAATTTGGTGATCTAGATTTCAATATCAAACTCTTGAATTCTATTAATCCATCTACACCTCCTCCCTGTGACTTCAATTTGTAAAAATACATCCTTGAATGCAACGTTAGGAACATAGTCAATTATCTTATCACCTACCAGATAAGGTTTGAAGGATTTTATAGCTTCCACAAGTGCATATGCCTTCTTTTCTATAATGTCATATTTTAGTTCTACTCCTTGAAGGGATTTGTTGAAGAATGATATTGGTTGCTCATACCCTTATCATTTTTCTACAACATTACTGCTGCAACAGTATGGTATGATGCAAATGAGAAGATTTGAAATGGTTTACTAAAGTTAGGTGATTTTAACACTAGGGCATCCTTGATTTCTCTTTTAATAGATATGAATGCATCAATTTCTTCTGCTATCCAATCAATATTGGCTCCTTTCTTTAGCATTTTTTAAATAGGCTTGACAATCTCAGCAAAATTGGATATAAACCTCCTTACAAAGTTTATCTTCCCAAAGAAATACTGAATGGCTTTTATTGTCTTCGGGATAGGAATCTTATCTATATCCTCCACTCTCTCAGGATCATTTCTTACTCCATCCTTGGACACTGTGTGGCCCAATAGTTTTCCTTCAGTCATAGAAAATGGCACTTCTTAGGGTTTAAGGAAATACCATACTCTAGAGCTTTGAGGAAGATATTTTATAGATGTTCAATATGTTCTTATTCTTTCTTAGAATATGTTGTGAGGTCATCTTGATATATGACTATTATCATATTAATCAGGTCAGCAAAGGTAACATCCATAGCTCTTTAAAAGGTGGCACCAACATTTGTGAGGCCAAATGTGATGCAGGAGCATCTAGTGGTGTAAGGGCAATCTTGCATCACCCAAAAATAGTTAATTTTCAAGTTTCACAGTTTTTAGATGTTTTTACATTTTTGGATACCCTTTTCGTCATAATGAAATTCCCAATTTATGGTTTTTATTTTCTGTTCCTGGGTTGAAAGATATTGCAGTTTTAGTTTCCTAGATTTGCACCTAAAAATCTTTTGAGTGGGATTTGAGGCACTTAGAGCTCCCGGATCGGCCCCAAAACTTGCCAAAATTGGTGTAGTAAATTTTGAGCGCATTCTTGACTTTGAGACCTTTCCAACGGTTCAAACGGTTCGCGAATCGGAGTCCCGGATCAAAAGGTATGGCCCCGGGAAGTTGGCGCACTTTTTAGAAGATACCATTGCAAATGCTCTTTTGAAATTTGAACTTCATGTTGTAAATTTTCAGCGCCAAACCGCCTAAACTCAATTTGAATGTTGTTTTGGCTCCAAACTAATGAGGAGCTCTATTTATGGGTGGTTTTTCTAATTTTTGGGTAACTTTTTGGGGACAAGCTCGCATATTGTGAAAGGGTTATTCTGTAGCTTTCTGTAGCTTGCATATATTGTAGAACTTGGGGATTTGAGATCCTCTGCATGTAAGAAGCTCCATTCTCTGAATAATAAAATTATTCTCTTGTTTGTGGGTTATTTTTTGTGTCTTGGGTTGCGCCCTCATCAAAATGGAATCCTTACATATACATACATGCCCCAAGGTGTAGTAAACATAGTCTTATATTGTTCTGATTCTTTTACTTTCACTTGGTTATACCTTAAAAATCCATCCATCATAGACAATAATTCACACCCTGTTACCCTTTGTACAATAGCTTCCATGTTTGGGAGGGGTTAATTATCTTTAAGGGAGGAGACATTCAAATTTCAAAAATCTACACACAACCTTATGTCTCCATTCTTCTTCCTGACAGGCACCAAGTTGGAAACCCAAGTAGAATGCCTGATGGGTTTAATGATACCTCCTCTGAGTTTTATGAGTTCCTCATTCATCTTAGGTTCTAGAGTAGGATTTCTTAGCCTTTGTTTCTATTTGAAAGCTTTTACATCCGGATTTAGTGGAATTTCATGTTGAAATAGATCTTCTCTATATGCTTTAAGGTCATCATATGACCACGCAAAAATATTCTTATATTTTCTCAAAAGTGTGATCAACATCTTTCTAATTGTAAGGATTATCTTATTTTTGATGTACACCTTTTTTGGAGCCAATTTAGTACCAAGATTAATTTCTTCAATATCTTCCCTTCTCACTAGTGTTTGATTCATAATTTCTCGATCACTCTCATTGAACACCCTCTCTAATTCTACTAATCCTTTGGGAATTTTATTTATTTTGAGTTGCATTATTTCTTGGCCAAACACAATTTGTTTACCGTCCACTTCTTCAACAAATGCATTGAAATTGATTTTTTGAGCCTCATACTGATCAATGCAGTATAAGAACTTGATCAGATCTATGTCATCATTGAAGACCTACCAATTATAAATGTTGTCAGGAATTACAGGTCTAGTCTTGAGCTCCACTTGTGAGATACCTACCAAGGTAATGTCATCCTTTTTCAAGGCCACATTCTCCAAGAAGTCAGCCATCAAGTCTTTTGATCTGTCCACCCAATCAATGGAGAAGGAATCAAAAATTTCTATAGTATCCCACACAACATGCTTTTATTTCTTCAATCTCTCTTTTTTTGTAGAATAATTTTCCCTCACTTGCGAAACAACCAATTCTAAATCCGCAAAAATAGTTAACACTTTAATCCCATGATTTGTGGCAATGCTTAAACCTAGTAGTAATGCTTCATACTCTACTATGTTATTTGTGCATCCAAACATCAAAAGAAATGAGTACTTAAACTTTGTTCCATTGGGTGAAATGAAAATAATTCCAGCTCCATTCCCCTCTCTACTACTGGCTCCATCAAAATACATCTACCATATGCCTTGTTCACTTCGAGAAACATCTCTAACAATTAGATCTATGTTTAGCAATTTAGGGTTTGAATGCTCAATTCTAAAACTCCTAAGGTACGCATCACAAAAGAAATTCATTTGTTCAGGGTCAAAAATCTCAATGAAATGTTATGATCTAGGTCCTCTATACAACTTGACTTCCCTTCCATTCACAGGTATTGTGGCATAAGATAAATCTAGCTGGACATTTCCACCTGTTTTTGTAGTATATTGCCTAGATAATAACAATCCATAGTAAGGGGGAGTGTCCACCATAATGATGTCTATCCTATATGTCACCTTAGGGTATGATGCTAATTTTGGTTCTATGTCCCATATCACTCAAACTATAGGGATCGATCTATTATCCATGCCGTAGCACTTTCCATAGGTAGTGTTTACCCACAAACCTAATTCTTTCATGATAGCCAAAGGCATGATACTGATTGTTTCCCCTAAGTCAATTATGCAAATTTTCACCAATTTTTTGTTGATCACCAATGTGGTGTAAAATGGATTCACCTGAGAAGTATTTTTTGTAAGGGTATCACCCAAATAAAGTTCTAGTACCTTTGTAGTTTCCTACTCAACAACATTGACCTCTTTGTTCTGATCCTATTGTTTGTGAGACATGTTAGAAATTAGCTTGAGGGTTGTGTCTCTGTACTCATCAATCTTCATCATTTCCATCAAGGGCATTGTCATCTTTATTTGAGTTAGTGCTTGAGCAATATTAAATGAAGGGGTAGTCATCCCTTGTTCTGTTTTCTCTTTTTTAGCATCCCTTTTTCCTTTAGTTTGAACTTTGTTATTATTTGGTATTTTCTTAGATTCAACATTTGTAGCCTCCTTTTAAGAATTCTTTTGAGGATTCTTTTTTTCACCCTTCTTTTGGTCAGATGAGATATTCTCTTTGTTCTTCTATTCTTTTACAAACAGGCCTCTAGGTGTTCCTTGGTCTACATCTACGGGCCTCCTCCTTAGGTTATATCTATTTCTTTTTGCTTCAGCAAATTTTTTTGTTGTGATGGCCCTCTTCTCTTCTTTTTTGGTGTTCTCAATTGATATTGTGGTGTTGTATTGTATGCGTAGGTTGTTTCCTCTGTATTTTCTTCTAATTCAGAGAATACTTCTTGCTCCATATTAACATTGTATTTTTTATTGCTAACATCATATTCATACCCATCCTCGGAAGATGAGTATCCAATATTTGTTTGAAGGGACCTCCATCTTAGCATATTCATGGTGTGGACATCTCTGTCTTGTTCTTGTGACCATTCATCTTCCTAGAAAGTTTGAGCCACTACACAGTGTTCTGGGGCATGGGGTCTATGACATGGTGGACACCATGGTGTAGTATCCACTACGTGCGATCCATGTTTTTTCAAAGGATCTAGAGTGTCTTTCCAATTTGTCTTACCCACTAGTTGTCCATCCTTCCAAGTGGTGTTATAGGGCATGTCCTGCAATCTTGGCCTCTCATTCTTGTACTAGTTTTCCTATCTATTTTGGTGATTGTTAGGATTTTGTAGGATCCTAAGGTTATCTCTTTTTCTAATCATGTTAGCAGCTTTTCTATTGTTTTTAATGGTTATAGTAGCCTTTTGTGCTTTGTTCAAGCTATTAAGACATCTATTTCTGAGCTCATACCCTATTTTAGGATCAAAGGCTCTCAAATAGATGCTTAAAATTATTGAGTCAACTAATTTAGGTCCATGTGGTATCTTGTTGTTAATCTTGGAGAATCTCTAGTTGAATTCAAAAAAAAATTCATTTTGATGTTTCTGAATGCTTATTAACTCATGTAAGGAAAATTCAGGAGTGCATTAATTCCCATATTACTCCAGGAATTGATTTTTCAAATTTTGTTGCAGAAGTAATTGAAGCATCTATTAGGTTGTTGAACCAGTTCCTTGCTTCTTCAGTCAAAGACATCATGAATAGCCTCATAAGGACATATTCCTATTCCATGCCCAAATCCTGAAAAAAGCATTGAAGTTTCTTACATGTTCCTCTGCTATAGTTGCATTGCTCCCTATGAATTTAGGGATGATATTTCTCAAGTTGTTGTCAATAGGGTATGGGTATGTAGGATATCCAGTCAAGTCGAATTGTCTGCTTATGCTTGTAAGATTCTGTGGATAAGGATTCTAATATGGTGGATTGGGGTAATATTGGAATCCATGTTGAGGTTGGTGTACATTTTGTTGGATTTTTTGGTGAGTGTATACATTTCTAGAAGCATTCGGTTGTGGCCCATGGTGTTGGTAGTGTGGAACATTTTGTTGTCCCAGGGGTGGGTAGGATTGTGGAATGTTGCCAGTGTTTTGTGATTGTGAATTTTGTGTTGGCACATTATGTTGCAAATGTTGATTTGGTTTCTTAGCTATGTTGTGAGGTGCTTTTGAAGTACTCAGAGCACTTGTATTCTGAAATGACCCATGTGGATTGATGTTTCCCCCTTTCTTATGGGGAGGGACATATCTTGGTAGTTTTGATGAATGGATATTCATCTATGACAATTGTTGGTTCAACTCTTTACTTTCTTTTATCAACTACTTCCGCCTCTTAATTTCTTCCCTCTTCCTTTCCACATGTTCTAATACTTGAGTGGTCATTTCATCATAATTCTTAGTAGGGGTGGAGTAATCCATGAATCCATACTGGGTCTCTTCTCCTTCCTGTGATGAAATCCTATGGTCATACTCATTTTTTCTTTGAATTTTTTCTTCCTCTATACGTGCGTAGAATTCACTTTTCTTTTGAGGATCTGGTTTGAAATTGAGAATGTTGTCAGTTAGATTGTCTCATATAGGTGGCATTGAATGGTGTCCTTCATCGCTGTGAAAAGGACTACTATGTACTATAAAAGGTTGCTCTGATGTGTTCCCTTTATCATTGCACATGATATCTGACTGATTAGATGCCACTTCATTCTTTTTTGTGTCAACCTTTGAAGGAGGATATCCATGCTTATCTTTCCACTTGCCATTGTTCTTCTTTGGACTTTCTTGGTGCAGAGATCTCCTGTTGTTCATTTCGTAGGATGATTTGATGCTTTGAACTCTTGGGTTTGTTCTTTTTGATGTGTATTTTAATTTCTTAGTCATGCATTTGTTCCTACAAACTTTGATAGAGTCATCATTCACTTTTATGAAAGGTGAGAAAATTTTAAAATCTTTCTAGATCTATTCCCAACGGAGTCTTTTGATGTCTTATGCAATGTAATAGTTTTAAATGAATCTATGGTGACTTGTTTCAGGGTGTAGATTTGCTAAGTTGTTCCTCAGTAGAGTTGTCAATCTGTTAGGTCTCAAAAATGCAGGTTTTGAACCTTAAGAGGGTGCCAATCTCTTAGTACATTTTTGGCTAACAAACAGGGTGAATATGATTGATAACCCCCTACTCTTTAGGCTCTGCTAAACCTAGCTGGGTGTACCTGAATGATAAGGTAGATTTGAAGGTTATAAGCGTGATTTCTATTCTAGGAAATCTATTCACAATGGCACATGGGAGTGAAATAGATTCAAGGATAATGATTAATTCCCACTATAAATGTCTTTGAGGATCAAATGTACAAGTAAAGTCTGTGTAAAATGTTTTAAGTATGACTAGTGCCTAATCCTATTGGGTGAATGGAGTCAAGAGGTGGATGATGATGGAGACAGATATGTAAGATATGTGGATCTACTTCTTAGCTTAACTCTAACTTTTTAGGAACTTGGGATGTTTTCACCTTGTACAAATGTGCAGGGTTGTCACTTACTATCCTCTACTTTATGAATCCTAGTGTTATTCTCCTAAATTAATGTGATATCATGAAAGGATTTTTAATTCTTAACTTGAGGGAAACCAATCAAAGCAATCAATTTAGAAGTATTTTAATCCCTGGTAGAAACCAATTAAAATGAGTTACTTGAAAGGAATTAAATTCACCCTAGCCAGAACCCAATCAAGAAAATCACACAGTAACAACAAATGTGTCCTAAAAAATTGTATAAATTTGAATAATTAAGGAAAACCACTTTTGAGACAACACATCAACATATAAGAATGAATATTACCACAATAGTTGAACACTGGAAGTAAATCACTAATTATGAACAATATTCTCCATTATATTGCTTCAAAAGATATGCTTTAATAGCATAAGTCTTTGAAATGTGAAAATGGATGAGTGGAATATGCTATACTAATGGATGAACTTATCTACTACTATTGATGATGATGATGATGATGATGATCCAAAACTGGGCCTTGGTTTCCCCTTTTATATGGGAAGCAACAAGCTACAAACCCATTACAAAAAGGTTCATATTTTCATAAACTTAACTAACTAATTGTAATTTTCTTAACATAAAAGAAATCAGTAAGGAAACAACAACAGATTGTGACACCTGCTTCATTATTCATTGTAGAGAAATTGTGACCTCTCAGGATCTGGAAAATTTCTCCTCTCCATGACAAAGTGCTCGATCATCTTGTAGACCTCAACTTAATACCTACTTTTCAAAATTTGGGGCCCCTACATTTCTGGTGATGAACAAGTTCATTTCTGATAAGTGCTCGATGTAGTCTTCCTTGACATGAGTGTCGACATTTGAAACAAAATCCATCATATTATACTCCATATACCTTATACTCTCTAGCTTCTTATGGGTATTATCTAGTATCATCTCTTCGTCATTGATTATCTCAAGTGCCTGTGGTAGTATTCGAGCCAGCTTATCCTCCATTGGTATTTTCCCTTAAGTCTGCCTTCATCATTGAAAAACATAGGAAATGGGATATCCAATGGTTGGTCGAAATCATCAAGCTCAGCCTTAATCTTGGCATGAAACTCCTCATGTCGATTGATTAACTCATTATACATGTGGAGGGTTTGTTCATTCATAATCTTTTTATTGACCAATTCATCTTTCTTCTCCTCCATACACTCTTGTAGTTTCTTATGTTCTTGAAAAGTACAGTGCACTTTTACAGAGAGTTCCCAATATTAGTTAGTCTGGTTCATTACTTTCTCAAACCTTTTCTTTATTATCTCAGAGATCATCTCAAATTTGATGGTTTTTATCCCTATCTCTAGTTCATTACATCTCTTTTGAACTTTCTCATGGCAATGCTTCCAATATATAACATCTGCCATGGCATCCAATAATTTCTTCTCATATTTTATCAATGGAGAATATAATACAAATGAAGAGGAAGAGGGAAATTTATCCCTATAGCTATCTACCTCTTTCTTTAGTCTATCATTCTCTTTTTGTAGACACATAAAAATGAACTAAGCCTGCAAGTTCTATTTTCCCCACATTTCTTCCAGGCATAATTAAAATGTTTAATTATGTCCTTTGGTCCACCTTCAACTATTAATTAAATAATTCATAATTATTTAATTAATTCATGTCTTTTATTCCTCTTGATTATTTAAATAAATAAATTATATTTATTTAAATGCATCACTAATTCTCTAATGTCTTTCCATAATTAAATAAATTCCAAAATTTATTTAATTATCTTGGTCCATTAATTCTTCCTAATTATCTAAATAACTAAATTTTATTTATTTATTTAAATGCCTCATTAATTCCTACATGTCTTCTCATAATTAAATAAATTCTTTAATTTATTTAATTATGGTCCACCTTAGCATTTTCCCCATTTTAAATAAAATTATTTAAAATGGTCCCACTTTCTAATTTTTCCTCTTTTAGTGAATAATTCAAAATTAATTATTTACTATCACATGACCCCACCTTTTTGAATTAAATTATTTTTTAATTCAAAATAGTAATTTTCCTCCATAAATCAAGTAAATTCTAATATTATTTGATTTTCCAGGTCTCTCTTTTTTCTCTGTCATTCTTATCTCCTTGTCACATGCAATCTTGTCCCTTGATTTGATTTTCTAAAATGAAATCTTCTCCATTCATTTCAAATTTACCTTAATGTTTCCCTAACCCTAATTGTGGTTTGTTATATTGAATCTTGTCCATTGATTCTAGGGCATTTGTCAATCTTCAATCCTGGCCATTAATCCAAAATTGCATTTTCTATAAAATGTCAATTTTGGTCTCATTTTGACATCTCATGACATCTTAGCTCTTGCAATCTACATCTCTCAAGTTCTTGACATTTTGACATCTTGGAATTTGCATACTTTAGGCTTGCTTACTAGTTGCATAGTTGCATAGTATTGCATTTTAGAATCAAATCCTTCAATATTTTTCTTAGGTCTTGGCATTGTCATATATTGCTCACATAAAATCTGAGGGAAAACTACATATTGCAACAAATAGAGAAGGTGCAATGGAGGTCAATCATGGAGGTTGAAGACACAAGGTGATATCTTTCTTTGTTTTCATGTTATTTCATCCTTTGTACTTCATTGCTTACTTTGGGTTTTTATTTATTTATGCACTAATCTGCTAACTTGAATATTTCCCATAGTTACATTGGTGAACTCGATGCCAAGATTTTATTTTTGCAGATTTCTGTATAGCTTTTTTACATTTTTGCAGGTACAGGTACGATGAGCCGCATTTGCAAATTTTAGAACCGCAATCACTGCATCATGACACATTTAGCATACAGAATGACGCATCCGCAAAGTTGAGTCGTATTTGCTAGCCCAAGAGACACATTTTCTCTTTTGCGATGCGTCTGAGAACCTGAACGATGCATCTGATAGCTGAGACACATTTGCTCTGCATTTTGATGCATTTGAATGGTAAATTCTAGTGTACAAAATCAAGACACATTTGTTGTGCAGAATGACACATTCACTTTGCTGCAATGCAATCGCTTGGTAAAATTTTCTTTTCGAATTTTACAGATTTTTTTTTAGATTTCTCATTTCAAGTTACTAGTTTAGGGGTTTTCTAGTTACTAATTTGCTATTGCAATGTGTGGCTTTAAATTTTCATGGGTCCAAGGCATCTTTTTAGACTACTAACAAGTGGTTTTGTAGGTTCGAATATCCAAGCAAGTTATTTTGAAACCCCTTGTGTTTGTTTTATATTAGAAAACACTTCCATTGGTCCTCTAAAAAGAACATTTTCTTGTCTCAATTAGATTTAATTAGGAGGTCAAAGAACTTTGTTTGACTGTGCTTGAAGGTGGTAGGTGATTATGTTCTCACCCTGTGCAAAATAGGTGATCAGAAAGCCAGACCCATCTATTTTATGTTTTTGAACTTTAGAGGGGCTTGCCTCGAAAGAGGGAATGACTCCAACCATTTTTTCACTCAGGATGATATATAAAAGGATGAGTCTAAATTTTCAAGTCCTCATGGTATGTAGGCCTTAGCCATGTAGTGCCATTCGAAAATGGGTACTGACCTTTTCTTTTAAAGGTGTAAGAGCCCCTAGTAGATTGGTTAAAGCCTTAAGTGGCTTGCTATACACTCGCGAGGTGTCATGCCCCCGAGTATTTACTAGAACCCCTTTTTTTAGTGGCCAAAATCCCATCTATTTGCTAGCATAGCAACGGTCGTTGTGAAGGCATCCACATTCTTGTAGTTCTTAGTAGAGGTGATCAGCCTTCCATGGGAGTTTTATGGGGGTTGGAAGTTTGGTTGACCTGAGAAGTGAGTGCACTATAAGGGGGAGCCCGTGTGGCCAAGCTTCTAGCTTCATCCACTAAGAATAAGTGCAGTTAGGGAAACCCATGTGGAATCTAGCAAATATAGTCCTTTCGTAACCTAGGGTTGTACTTGTCTTCTTTGTGCATGTTCAATTTTTTTTTGTGTTTTCCAAGTGTTTTTTGAAACATTCAAACAAAAGAATACCATTTCACAAACTTGGAAACAATCATTCAACTTGAAACAAATATGAAATTTTGTCAAAATTGTAAACAAACTTGAATTATTTGGCCCGTAATGCATTTGTTACAATGGATTTGCTATTATACAATGCATTTGACACTTTTTGTAACACATTTGCTCTGATAAGCTGCATTCACCACTCTATGTGATGCATTTTCCTATCCTGCATTGCATTTGTTTAACAGAACACCACATTTTCTTTCTTGAGCCACATTTGATATCTGTGATGCATTTTCCAAACTAAAACACATATGTGACCTAAAACAACACAATTTCCTGACAAAAACAAAAACCCTGTTGCAGTCCAAAACCCAAGATCAAACTTGTCCAATCTGATATCAAACATCTTTTTCCAACAGCCTCTGCCAAAAACCAGAAAGAAAATTTCTCAAATCTTCCATTCCTTGCACCTTTAGCTTGCATTTACCCATAGGGCCAAACTTGCAAAAATTTTAGTTACATCCTTAGAGTCCATTATCTTCATTTTCAGTAGTAAACTAGTATTTAGGTCATCATTTCATTTGCAGATTTTGGGATAAGGAAACATGCCATAATTTGCAAAATCATGTCCTTCAAGAGTAGGTTGTCATTGGACTTAGTCAACTTTATTTCCTTTAGTCATTTTCCTCTTTGTGAGACTTTCCAACTCAAAATTCTAGTTAGGAAACCTCACTTTTTCATCTTGTCATCTTGTCCTCTAGTCACACCAAGTCCTTTGATGACCCAAATTGAGACATAGATCAAGCTTAGGGTGGTTGAGTAACCTTAAACTTTGCATACCTTAGAACATTCAAGTCATCTTAGTCCTCACTTTGCATACCTTATTCCTAAAAATCCAAAAACATAGCTTGCATTTGTATTCCTTATTATCAAAAAATCCAAAAATGTAGCTTGCATTTTCCTCCCTTATTCAAAAATCCCAAAAACATAGTGTCATTATTTAGTTTTCATTTTCATCCTTCTTCCTAATTTGAGCAATCCTTATATGGTCAAGACTAGGCTTGAAAGAAAAAGAAGACAAATGGCTAATTTTGGACAAGACACCAACACTTATATCTTTTCCAATGACATGAATCAAGACATGAATCAAGACACATCCTTTATCAATCCTTTCAATGACATAAACATGCCATCTTTGGTGCATCTAGGACATATTGTAGCACATTTGACCATTTCTTTGGCACATATCCCTGTTTCTGAAGCACATATAGGGGACAGAATAGCACATTTGTCACTTTTCCCGAATCATTATTTTTTACTGACAAATACGTTGTAGACCCTCTAGATTCACGGGCCTATTTTCAAAGAAGAGCCCTCTCACAATGACACAATCACAATCAGCCTCTTGATTTCAACTATATACCACAACCTTCTATCAAATATTCGACACATCCTAGTAAAATACTTCAGTAAGTTGAAATAGGCTATTTGATATACCAATCATTCTTTGAAAACAAGGATCAAATCTTACACATGCACCTTTTATCACAAACTTCTAAATTCTTGGTTCAACTTCTCCCAACAGGATTCTGACATCCTTTATCATTGGAAGCCACAACCATGAATTAGGAACATAGTTTTGGTCATATCATAAGATTTCCAATCTTATCATATTAAAACATCATCATTGGTTGCACTCATCAAACTATGATCTAAGTTTAAAAGAACATCTTGAAATCATATGCTTGTTTTCACACGATCACAATATAATAAACTGAAGGAAGATATTCAACAAGAAGATCATACCTCAAGAACTCAAGCAAAAAGTGAAAATAGTGATCCTCTTTATAGTGTGAGTCGAAATTCCCTTTTTGAAGACAACATGGCCAAAGGAGAAAATAATTCGTTTACTTCTGACAGAGATCTGAGAAAAACCCTTGAGGATAGTGATGATGAACAAGAAGAAGAGTGTCACCTTAGAGAAGCCGAACAAGATCCTAAATTTCTCAGAGCAGTAGAAAATATCTTAGCACGTGACAAACAAAAGTATTTCCTATATCTGGCTGACAAAGGAGCTAAATTGCCTCATGATTTTGATACTGAAAACATAAAGAGTAATCCTAATGAAACACCCTTATCTGATCTTAGTGCCTTGACTCAACAAGTTAAAACACTACAAGGACAAATTAAAGATCTACAAGGGGGAGCCACAACAAAGACATATGCTCTTGATGATATCTATTCATATCCCTTTGACCGACGTCTGAACATGATTACGTTTCCTAAACATTGTGAAATCCCAAAGTTTTATCATTATAACGGGAAATCGGATCCAATTGACCATATTAGGGACTTCCGAAACATGACTCTAGAGTTTTCTCATGAGGATACATACTTAATGCATTTGTTTCCATGAAGTCTTGGAGGCCAATCTATGGAATGGTTATCAAAAATCACACTGCCTATAAAAAAATTTAAGGAATTGATCAATGAGTTCATCTCACAATATTCCTATAACATACAACACCAAATAACAATGATTGATCTATGCAAGCCTAAGCAAAAACCTGGTAAACCATTCATCACATTTCTTCAGAGATGGAGAAGATTTTTCGCTAGGTATCCATGTCATGTTCCTGAAAAGGAAAAGATCACTACATTTATAAACAACTTGGATCAAGAGATGAGTTATCGTCTAAATCTTCATTGTCCTCCCTCTTTTTAGAAAATTATTGAAAATTCAATCACAATTGAAAGCGCATTAGTCCATAGGGGAATAATCAAAATTGATAGAGACAATCTTAGCTCCTCAAATCAACACAATGAAAAATCTAAGTTTTGGTCTCACAACAAGAATGTGGTGAATGATGGTGTTGTAGATGGACATCATGTATCACCTAAGCTAGTTGTTCTTAGTATTCCTCGCAACAACAACTATAACAATGTCAACTCAGTTACGAATCAAGGAAATGATCCTCCTCTGAGGAATAACCAAAATCCAAATTTTGTTCCAAATCAAAGTAATACCAACAACCAAGGGTATCATGGAAACAACAATGCCTTAGGAAATAGATCAAACACGAATCCACAACGATCTTCATTTTTTTCCAAGAGAAGAACTTTTACTCCATTGGGGAAATCTCTGGAATCTGCTCTTAAAGACTTGATGGCCAAGAATGTTATTACCCTACTGCCTCAACGTAACTTTGAACCTAGTGTGAAACCACCATCGTGGAATGATGCATACTATTGTGAATATCATAGATGTAAAGGCCATCATACGAATAAATTCCAAGCCTTGAAGAATGCTATTCAAGACTTAATCGAAAAGGACATCATCACAATAGAAGGAAACCAACAATCAAACGAAGACCACCAAGAATTTCAAAACCCTTTGCCCAATAGAAGGAAAGGGTTTTGAAGGACATCATCGCAATAGAAGGAAAGGGTTTCAAAATGCTTGGTGGTCTTCGTTCGATTGTTCGATAACAGGATACTGAGTTTGCATCTCTATTATTTTAATATTCTATTTTTGATATAATGTCTTATTAGTGTGTTTGATTCATTTTTTTATATATTTAACATGCATAAAATCGATCACACACTAGCTGACAATGGAAAAATATGTACTTGAGTTTTTCAAAATATGTCGTCAATGTCAGATACACAGTGATTTGATTCATGCACCGACATAGGAACTTCGGCCAATTACTTCTCCTTGGCCTTTCGCACAATGGGGACTTGATCTCATGGGAAAAATCCATCCTACATCTTCCAATGGCCATAAATTCATTATCACCACCACTAAGTACTTCACTAACTGGATCGAAGCCATCCCCCTCACATACATAACTAGCAAGAAAATTTCCAAATTCATTCTCAACTACATCATCTGTCGTTATGGTGTCCCATAGTCCATCATCATAGACAACAGTCGTCTCTTCAAGAATTTGGATGTTCATGAACTTTGCACATGCTTCCACATCCAACATCATTTTTCCATGCCATACTACTCACAAGGAAACAGTCAAGTTGAGGCGTCCAATAAGATAATAATCAAAATTATTAAAAAGACAAGTCAATGATGTTGGTCGTGACTGGCATATCCAACTTAACCCTACTCTGTGGGCTTACTACACCAACATTTGCACACCTACAGGAGCCACTCCATTCGCCCTAGTCTTTGGAGCTAAAGCTACCTTTCCCATTGAGCTTGAAATTCCATCCTTAAGAGTCTCAATGAAGGGTTTGATCGATGATGAAGAAGATAGACAGTCACGACTACATGAATTGGAAATGTTAGATGAAAGAAGAAAAAATGCCCTGAATCATTTACAGGCATATTAGAATCATCTCTATCATAGTTACAACAAGAGAGTCATGGTCAAAAGGTTTGACATTGGCAACTTGTTCCTCATGCAGAATCCTAAGAATTAGTCGGACAGAGAAAAGCCTGACAAGTTCGAGCCCAATTGGCTAGGTCCTTACATCATCACATCCTAATTTGGTTTTGAAGCATACCAGCTAGCCACTCCAGATGATGAACAACTGACTGAGTCTATCAACAGTCTACATCTTTGAAATTTTTATGCATAAGCATCAAAGAGCTAGGCTAAAAACCATAAAAAATACAAAAAAATCATCACACTGATGAAAACCTGGCAAGCAGGCATCTTGGTGACACCAAAAAATAAAAATATGACAAAAATAATAAAGAGAAATAATTCATCCAATAGTGAAAACTTGGTAAATAAGCACTATGGATAAGTACCATGGTGAAAACCTGACAAATAAATGCCATGTGTAGTTGGTTTTTCTTCGCCATCTACTGTCACTCTATATGCCTTAGCCCATAATAAATACCCACCTTTCTGACACCTTCATGACACCCATCACAAAGCCTTGCCATTTCTTTCCATGGTTGATAATGGTTGACATCCAGTCTTGCATATCGTCCATCTGTCACCCCAAGCACGTCCTTTTACACGTCCTTCAAACTTGGCTAGTCCTGGACCTGACTGGGGACAATCCCTTATCACCTGCCTATAGTGGGTATCGTACATGGTCCTATCAATTAAAAAATGTCCTGAAAAACACCTCAAAATAAAAAAATGTCCTGGAAAAAAGACCTAAAAATTGAAAAATGTCTTGGAAAAAAGACCTAAAAATAAAAAAATGTCCTAAAAAAGATCTAAAAATTAAAAATGTCCTAGAAAAGACCTAAAATTGAAAATGTCCTATAAAAAGACCTAAAAATAAAAAAATGTCCTAAAAAAGACCTAAAAAGACCTAAATATAAAAAAATGTCTTGGGAAAAGAGAAAAAAGACTTAAAAATAAAAAAATATCCTGAAGAAAGACCTAAAATAGAAAAATGTCCCAAAAAAGACCTAAAAATAAAAAAATGTCTTGAAAAAAGACCTAAAAACCAAAAAACATCTTGAAGAAATACAAAAAAAATTAAAACATGACAAAACACAAAAACAGAGTCGTATCTTGTCAAGACAGTCAGTCCATGTCATTGTCGAACTATGTTGTCTCTGCACATTTTCTATGTAGGAAAGGCTCATTTTCAAGCCCCTAAGACATTAGGTCAGTGCTTTTAGGTTTGTCCAAAATAAAAATCATGACTCAATCTTTGGTCATCAAGACAAAGTCATTATTCATGTCAAACTATGAGGTCTCTGAGTGTATGATGTAGGCAAGGCAATCAATCAATGAGCCCCTGAGGCCGCACTAGGTTAGTCCATTAGGGTTCATGAAACTACACTAGCACACACGTCAAATGTTCTTAAGTCAAACAATTCATTCCAAAATAGACAAACTCCTACAACAAATCAACATGTCAATTACATCAACATGTCAACATCGGCATGTAGTCAATTCGGTCAACACAACTCAACTCTATCCAAACGAGTCAAACTTAGGAAAAACTAGTCAAACTGACAACTCTTGGTTATTCTTCAGATGTGTCCTTCTGAAGGATCACCCTTGTCATTTATTTATGCCTTAGGATGTGTCCTTCCTAGGCATCGCCACCATCATCTAACATTTCTGAGGGATTTGATGATCAATCCTCTCGGCATTAGCATCATTTAGGATGCATCATTCCTAAATTTGGCAACTTTGGCATTTTGTCACCTAGACATCAACAACTTTGGAATTCATCATCTTGACAACGGAAAACTTGGCATCTCAACATCATCAAACTTGGCATCTTGACATCAACACATCTAGCATTTAGACACACTTGGAAAACACTTGGAAAACACTATCCTGTCATTTTGTCCTTTAATTTCTTATCATGCTACTAGTTTCTCAAGGATGTCCTGACAACGGGATTTAGAGAAGTAGTGACATATCATGATGATTGGTTTGTCTTGTCTTTATCAAATAGCCATGTTTCTATTTCCTCGAGGATGTCCTAGTAAACGGATTTAGAGAAGCAAGGATGTTTCATGACTTTTCTTTATTGTTTGTTTAGTTTTCTTTATCCTTGTGGTTGATTGTGACAAAAAGATTGGGGCAACAATGCTCTTAGTATGAGTCATGATCATCCTTTCCTACGACTGCTTGTATCATGTGATGGTACAACCTTACACACCATCAATCTATGTCATATCATCATATTTTTTGGCCATTACAATAATACGCCCAATGATGATTAAGAGCAACAATTATTAGTCTTGTGGTAATATGTTGAAGGATTCCATCTCCACACTAACATCCATCTCCTTCTATCTTGTTGTCTTGCCTCTTCCATCTCATGATGATAGCCTATGACATACAAAAACATAAGTGCATACATGATCATATAGGAATTGCATTAGGTTATTACACATTCACATATTTCCATTTACATCATTAACATTCATCAATTTGCATTCACATAACATATAAGTTCATACATCATCCATATCATTAAAACACATACATCACATCATAAGACATCACATATTGAATTATCCATACATATATATTCATACATTAACATATGCATCCATTAGAATTAGAACATTACGCATCCATATAGAACATCATCATCATAACATAGTATCATCATGGCATATAAGCATAAAATAACTATCATAATTGACATATAAAATGCATCATCATAATCATCACCATAAAAGCATATATCATAAACATAACCAACACATAATTTATCATCTCACAACATATAGCATATAGGCCGCATCAAAACTGCATCATATATATAATCTCAAAAAAATCATCTCATAGGATAGAGTCATGAGATATCCCAAAAATAGAGCTCGCAGGCTTGATGGTCA
Source organism: Sequoia sempervirens (assembly GCA_007258455.2). Lineage (NCBI taxonomy): Eukaryota > Viridiplantae > Streptophyta > Pinopsida > Cupressales > Cupressaceae > Sequoia > Sequoia sempervirens. The sequence continues at coordinate 77,822,412 of VDFB02047230.1, read as the reverse complement.
AAATATAAAGTGTCATAACATAATGTCTATAACATGATAATAAGATAACAATGTCAAATGCCCCTAAGTTGAACTCTCCTCATCCCCTTGTGGAGAAGACCGAGGTGACTGATGCTTGGTGATAGGAACTGATACTGATGCCATCATGGTAAGGCAGGCTGAGTCTGTGAAGTAGATGGATCTCTAATCAGAGGCTGACTGTGCTCTTATCTGTTCCCTGAACTAGATGACCCATGGTTGTGGCTAGACCTATTCCATGACGAATGTTTGTGGCTATGTGGGACTTGTGACCTGATGTATGTCCTAAATAAGTAGAGCCACCCACACTGCTCTAGCTATGGCTATTGTGAGTGTGGCTACTACTCCCTAACCCTATCCCTATCCTGCTATATGATCTAGACAACCTAGGTTCCCTCTGATCAGATAGCACTTCCCTCTCATATAACATGTGATACTAGCCCCTGCTCGCGCTGACCCTAGCTAGCTCCCTGACAACATCTACAACTGACCCTGAGCATAACTGAGCAAATTTGACACACCAGCTCTCTGTCTCTCATCACTGAATCTTTGCCTGATCTCTCTCAACGTGCGTAACCTCAAGCTCTACTCGTAGGGATCTAATATTTGTAATGGAATCATCTATTCTCCTCTGCATGTCTACTAGTCTCTCGTCCACTATGGCATCGCGCAGTAATGGAGGAACCCCAGATATATCCTGCTCCCTATCTATCATCCTCTCCCTGAGCTGCCTCCTTGCCTCATCCATCTCATCACCAATGTCCAGCTCCTCCTCATCATCACCCACATCCTCCTCACGCCTAATGGCCTCCTCCTCTCTACCAACATCCAGAGCCTCCTCTACTATGTGCACCTCCACCTCCACCTCCTCCTCCTATCTCCAAAGTGGTTTTCCATAGAAAACTGATTTTCATACCTAGATAGTGTTTGTGACAGTTTTTCCTTATTATTAAAGTTCTTTGAATCAAAATTCCTTCTCTCATTCCCCAATGTAAAATTGTAATGTGTCAATTTATTTTCAATCTCTTCATATCCTTCACTAGAAGCAATTGTGAAATCTCCAAAACACAAAGTACTTGGCATAATAGATTGTTTATTGTGCCCTTTAAAATGCTCAACATTTGATTTGGCCAACTGCCTCACAATCTCCAAATAGGCCACCCTGTCAAGAACTATTCTTGGTAGCAAGTGTAGAGCCCCTTCAAATACATATGCTCTAATCATAGTGCAATTAGAAAATTTATACCAATCTCCACAATTATGATTCACCTTTTTTCTTGGGATCCTTCTCTTTAGGTCTAAGAAACCTTTGTACTTCAAGAGACAAGTTTTAATCACATGGATTCCCCAATAATTTCAGCAAGGATTTAACAAAATATTCCTCAAATTATAAATAAAGGGATCTCCCATATCTACTATCCCATATCAAGGTCCACATCTGAATTGGTTTGAAATTTCCATCCTCATTTGCATCCCTTATCCTTAATTCCTCTCCCCAAATCCCTCTAGCTTGTCCTTTATATAAGAGTAAGTGCATGAACATGGAATAATGTTTAAAATTAATATAATCACTATTATGTTTGATTCTCTCTAGTCCTTGGTTTAGAGCATTAACTAGATAGCCAACATAATCAAATGATCTAGCATCTTATCTTTGTACATCTATTGCTAGAACCATTGGGGCTATTGACATGAGAGATGGAACTTCCACTCCCAATACTTGTCTTGTAGTGTAATAGGTATATTGAAAATACTGCTCAAATAATTCTTCATGAAAGGGAGGGTGTTCATTGTTGGAAAACTTTTTGAGTTGATTCCCTTCCTCTTGGGGCCTATGTAATGGAAATTTCCACCTTTTATAGCTAGTGTCCATGTAGTGATACTCTATCAAGAGGTCTTTTACTATGAATGACACACTCATAGAGCAATCTAATTGGAAGACAATAGAAATGAAGTCTTTAGAGATGATAATAAATTCAGACCCATCATGTAACTGAATTTCTCATCATTTGGGGTCATGCTTAGCAGCTAGTGCCTTAACCAACTCTACATTGATGAATACATTAGGCACAACCAACTTTCCCAAGTTTATTTTCCATGGATTATAGAAAGGTTGGAACCTATATTGTTTTCTATAGTGATAGATAAATAGTTCAAACCCTCTTTGTGGTGTCCAAACATCCCCTAAGTCTTTGTGTTTATCCCACAATTTTTCAATGGAAGGATTTAATTTTGCACTCCTCTTAGGCCTCAACCTCGACCCAGGAAATTGATCAATCAAGTCTTGGTTTAAGAGTCTAGCTTCTATTTTTTGTCTCTTAGTTTTTGGTGTTTGTTGAGCTTCCTTCCATTATTTAGGACCCTAGCTTCCTTTTGCATTTCTTTTTACTTCCAAAAGAATTTCTTAGCTGGGCTTCATGTACTTACTTGTATCACGCTCTCTCCTTTTTCTCTTAACTATGTAGCAATGGGGTACCTCCAGTTCATTTACTCCACTCCTACATTCTCTAAGCTTCTCAATTTTCAATGTTCGAAATGAGAGTGATTTGAGATATACATTTCTCAGCTTCTGGCTCATAAATGATGTATTATCTCTCTTTCTTTTCATTGAGGGGATCATTAAATTTTAATATCTCTTCAACATCTTGGGCTGACACATCAATCGAAGGACAATCATCATCATTAAATTGTAGGGACTATGATTTTACTCCCACCGATATCCATTTCTCTCTTTGACGAGCTTTATGTCATTACCTTTCTTTTGGGGTATCGGCAAGATGCTAGATAATCTCTCCCCAATATGCTTTAGCCCCTCTGATACCTTTCCTTAGCTTACATTTGATTGCTTATGATATGATTTTCCTCTTCATGTGTTATCGGCTCATTGGGGAAACCCTTGTTCATATCCTATCGACATCCATCGTTCTTTCTAATACTCTTTTCTTTTGATTATTTATCGTTGTATTGGGGGGAATGAGTTTTCTGTCAGCCTGATAGCCTTGTCTCCTAGATATTACTTACCACTTCAAATTTTTTATTTGATACATGTCTTTATTATGTCATGCATTGGTCCATCAGTGGGACATCATATCTCCTCCCCTGATATGCTTCAGTGTCTCTGATATGTTTTGTTTGAGCTATCGGGGGGACAATAAGGTATGTCCTACCAATATACACTACTCACTCTGATGGAATTACCATATTTAGTTTTGTCAGTCTATTGAAGAGACCGTGTTAGAAGTCCACCCGATATGGTGTTGTATCAATTATGGTCTATGTTTTTGGTTGCTCTATTGGCTTATCGAGGAGACCATGATGAGAGTCCCCTCGATGTGGTATTGTCATGCCAATATATCTTATATTGCCAAGGTAATACTTTAGAAAGGGGAATTGCACAAAGTAATAATTGGAGACTTTATTTTATTTACAATGGTAGGTTTAAAATCTATATACATTAGGAAAATTTTGTCAACTATTGTTTGAGGTCAAGGGAAATGAGGTTTATGATGGAATGAAGTGAAAAATAAAAATGAAGGCACGTGAATTTCATGGTGGATTTTTAGCTCCAATAGATGGTTTAGGTGATTCTTTTGTAATGCCCTCTTTTAACACATTTTGTGATAGGTTGAATAGAGAACACACATAACTTAGTCAACTCTATACATGTACTAAGAATCATGCTTTATTTTCTTGGTATCATGGAGTCCTCCATCCTTCCTCACATGATTTATTTTTTGTTTCTTTTGTCTCTTTTCGAGAGGAGTTTTTTCCCACTGGGATTCCTCCTTTTCTCCATTTGTGAGATATTTCTTTTTAAATTTGTACATGGGTACCTAACATGGCATAGTAGCTGGGACCCATCTTTGCATCTTTTGCATCATTTGCATAATAATCTTCTCCCTAAGTTGTACTTAAGGGGGTGTTAGAGTGAATTAAAGTCTTGTACCTAGTTAATTGATTTAGGAGCATCTGGTGGTGTAAGGGAAATCCTGCATCACCCAAAAATATCTTTACTTTGTTTTAGCTTTTTGTAGATGTTTTTTCATTTCTGGATACCCTTTTTGTCGAATAAGAATTCCCAACTTTTAGAACTGCTTTTCTACTTTTTCTACTCAACTGCTATTTTAGCAGGTGTGAATTTGAAGGCGTGAGGAGGAAGAAATTAAAGGGAAGCTTCAAGACAAAAAAATAAGCACTTTGGTGAAAGAATTTGGTCAAGATCATTCCCAGTTTGAAAGTTATTCAAGTTTCACTTTCTTCTTTTTGCCCTAAAAATTCTTCTGAGTCCAGTTTGAGGCACTAAACAGTCCCGTATGGGCCTAGAAATCATTGGAACTAGCAGAACTACTTCTTAGCACGTTCTTCACTCCAAGACCTTTCCAACGGTTCAAATGGTTCATCAAATGGAATCCCAGATCAAAAGTTATGGCTCCCAGAAGTTGGTGCATTTTTAAAAATGTGCTAATTGTCGAATGTGGTTTTAAAATTTGAATTTCAAATTGTAATTTTTGGTGCCAAACCGCTAAAACTCATAATTCAAATGTTGTTTTTGGATCCAAACCAAAAAGGATTTATTTATGGGCTAGAATCTGATTTTTGAGTAGTAGTTTTTGGGGGAAAGAGTGCATACTGAGAAAAGGGAACTTCTGTAATTTTTTGTAAGGGCATGTATTGCATAACTCGAGGATTTGGGATCCTCTGCGCGTAAGCATTTCATTATTCTGAATACAATAATATTCTATGGTTTTTGTGTGTGATATTCTATGTCTTGGGTTAGCACCCTCATTATTAATTCATTCACTAGGTAATTAGAAGACTTATTCACATGTTAAGTTTACTTAGGATATAAGATTCTTTCTAGAATTCTTAGTTTTCTAGAACTTATCGTATCTAGCTATTTTACATGATTCCTAGGTAGGTAGTTTGTTAGTTGTCTCATGTTATAGGATTATGACATATGTCAACATCTTGTTCATTACTACATTTCTCCATTTCCTATATAAGGAAGGTCCTTGTAATAATTTGTAATATACTTCATACCTCATCATTTGATAGGTCTTAATATCAAGCAAGATCATTTTCTTGCATACTCTCTTGTAGAAGGTTTTCATTGTTTTTGTAAGTGGTATTGGTTATTGAGCTAATCTTTAGCTCTTACATTCTATTGTGTCTACACTCCTAGATCTTCAATTTTCACAATAAAAAAACCGGAAATAAATCTTGTAGGTGAGTTTCCATGAAATTGCAAGACAGATGATAAAAAATGCAACTTTAGTAACTTTGCAATTTTTCACTTCAAGAGATCTTCCACCTAGAATCTACAAACATAAATCAAGAGGGAAAAATGTTTTATTTTTGGTGAATGGAGGTTTGCATTGGTCAAACCATGTTTTGGTAATTAAACCTTGAAATGAAATAAAATAGCATGAAGGAATAATGAATGAACAATCTTATGTCACAATTCACCAAACCCTTGTTTGAACCTTGAAATGTAGATCTACAACTAACATGAAATGGATTCAATGGATGTGGATCTTGAATTTGTATGTTTTCTTGAAATGATACTTTGAGTGTTTGATTGAATCATGAAACCTACATCATCATATTAGCTCAAATAACATGCATGATACAAGAAGACTTTGACATGATAATGGATCTTGATTGCTATAATAATTCTTTAATAAATCTACTCTTGAATGCCTTGAGGATAATCTTGATTATGCTCACTTGAATGCTCTTGATATCATAAAAATCTTCTAGCTTGCTTGAAAGTCTTAGGATGAAACATAGTGAAATGACCTCTTATTTATAAATATGTTAACATTAATTCCTTAAATTCAAATAACACAAGCCGACATGTGAATATACATTTGAAATAATTGAAATATTACCAAAAAATAGTAAAAATTTAGGTCCTAGGCCTAAGTGAGGACCCATAAATTCCCTTGGGCGAATGGATCCTAGGTCACTTACCTAGGACACACCTTCTCCAATGATAAATGTTATGTTATGGCATTAATGAGTGTCGGGTTTTCCTCTTCAAAAAATGCAATTAATTAGACTTGGATTTGAATTAAAGGGGCCAATTAAGGAAAATTAACCTCAATTAATTAATAAAGCCCTAGATAAGTGTGAAAGTGTAAAGGTACACTTTACAACACCAAAAATAATGCACAATTAAGTCCATTTTATTTAATAGGGCCATAAACTTAATGTGAATATGTAAAATACATAATACAAGACTAAATTAAGGCATAATTTAGCTCATTTTACTATTAATATTTTGCAAATTAAGTGTGAAAAAGGGATAATTTTCCTATGCTACAATTAGTAATGCTAATTGCACACTACTTTGCAGTATCTAGTATTTTGGTAGTCTGCAAGATCAATTTTCAAATGAGAGTTTGCTATAGTTTATTCAGAATGCTTTGTTCTTATATATTTAGTGGGTTTCTTCAATTGTGCCAGCATGTGATGATCAAACACTTTAGAAAAAGGTTGAAGAGATATTATGAATGGACTACAATTCTTGCATCCTAGTCCGCATGATGTTTTTGGTTTCTCCCCAGTGGTGTAAAGTTGAACACTTGGCAGTTTTGGCAGTGTTGACACTATTTGGTTCAATAGGCTTGTTTCCTTCATATGCAATTGATCTTGATAAATTAATCTTTCTTTTAAGGATGTGTTATGTTGTGTTTGGGTCTTGATATACCGTGTGTTGATCCACAACTCATTTTATCTTCATATTTTATATGTTTGGATCCGACCTATGTTATATCATACGTTTCTTCTAAAAATTATCCTAGAGTTGACCTAATTAAACTGAGTACATAGAATTGAGACTGAGTAGTATATTGAAGATGAAGTTTGTAAAGTTAGTGTGAAGGATTAATTGTGTAGAAAAGGAATTGACATCGTCATATGTTAGATGCTTCTTTATAGTAGTTCATATTCATATTTCTCATTATAATTTTCATGTATCCTACTTTGAGATAGTGTGTCTCATTAGGTCCTTGTATCCTTCCCTAAGGTTGTACACCTTATGTTTTCAATTCTATAGGAAATGAGCCTTAAACAACATTGTAATATTTGTAAGCAGTAAACTTCATATATTGTGAGTTAACTCTCACCATGGTTTTCTCTCATGGGGTTTTCCATGTAAAAATATTGGTGTCCTTGTGTGGTGCACACTTTCATTTATGCTTTTCTTTGAGATAATGTGATCTAATGTTTTAATATACAAATGGGAATGGTTAAGTTTTAATATGTGTTGATTCACCCCCCTCTCAACACTACAGTGTGTTCAACAAATGGTATCAGAGCTAAGAACCTTTCAGAAGCTTAATAGATGAGGTAGATCCTACACTTAAACACATAGGGTCTGTAGCAAAGATCAGTGATATGTTCATTCCAAAAATGGAACCTGAGGGTTGGGACATCAATCCAGATGACTGTGAAGTTGATTTTGATGGAGAACTTCAGTCTTCTTTTGAGTATTTGGATGAAGCAAGAATGCAGAATACAAAATATGAGTGCATGCTTAAAAAATCAAAGGAGACAATTGAAAAATTGAAGGAAAAAGATGAAGAATCAAAAGAAGAAATTGGAAAAATGAAAACTCAAATTGAAGGAGGAAATGGATGTGAGATTAAGTTCAAAGGAGCTAAAGATGTGATCTTAAATTTAAAATTAGAAGTTGAAGAAGGAAATATGATTGAGGATTGCTTGAATACCAAGCTCAATAATAAAACAATTGAGTGTTTAAAGATTGAAGAATATATTCTCTCTGAGAAAATAAATTGAAAAAGAAAAAGAGAAAATTGACAAGGGTTTAAAACTGAGAGGGGGTTATGAAATTCTTAATGAGTTGATTAACTCTCAAAAACCATCAAAAGAAAAATCTAGTCTTGGTTTTGAAAAAGTCAAAAGTCCTACATCCAGTACATATGTAAATTTGTATGGTAAATTCAAAGTAGAAGGGAGGAGAAATCATACACTAAATATCCTAAGTATACATCCTCCAGAGATGCAAAGATAAATCAAGACATCCAAAAAGATGGTGGATTCATTTCTATCCAGAATAAGAAGAAGAAATTTAGGAAGCCTGCTCCTAAACAAACTACTTCTACCAAGTTCAATGGTAATTTCTATGCTTTTAATAAGTTTGGTCATAAGGTTGTTGAATGTAGAAGATAAGTCAAAATCCATTTAGGCCTCTAAGGTACAATGCTATGAATTCTCAATCATTTCATGGTCAATTTTATGCTTGCAATAAAATTTGACATAAGGCTAATGAATACAAAAGTAAAGTGATAATGAATAATCCTATAACTTCTCAATCCTTCTATGGTTATTGCTAGACATGCAACAAGTTTGGTCATAAGCCTACCAATTATAGATGTAATGTGAGAAGAAGTAATTATTCTCTACAAGTCAATATCACCTACTACAATTGTAATAAATGAGGAAAAATTGCAAGGTTATTCAAATGAAATAATGCAAGATATTTTTCTCCTCAAAAGAACTCTAACAATGGTCAAAAAAAGAAGGAAATGAACAAAATATGGAAAAATAAGGAAGAAAGTGAAGTAAAAAATGAATTTGTACCTCAGCATGGTGTAGATGAATCCTTTGGTAACTAAAGAGAAAGTATTAGCTCAAGGAGAATTTCAATTATGAATATTTTCAACCCCTTGTAAAGTATTAAATGTTGAAGTATTCAACATGATGGTTATTGGTGACATGGATATGTTTGCTCAAGGTTTCAGAGCAAATACACTCTCTATAGAAGTGTGCTGAAATGTTATGGATCTTTTTGATATCTCAGACAATAAAAATATTCTAATTTCAAGTACTAAGAATTATGTTGAATGCAAAGTGAATAGGGTTGATATTAAATATATTTAGTTCTTGATTAATCAAAATTGAATTCATTTGAAAGATATCAAATATATGTGAGTGCTAAAGAAGAGAAGAAGGTTTTTAGTGAGAAAAGTGTAAACCCTAACGATAACATTCATAGGTATTTATTTGATATGTTTATACTCAAAAAGGGCTATCATGGCTACACCAATTATCATTGATGTTGTTAAGAAGCCTAGACCAAAGTTCAAGAAACATCCCTACATATCTACTATGACTGTCAAATATGGAGCATTTTCTCATGTTCTAATCAATAAAATTCATTCTGAAGATGTTCACATCTATATTCACTCTTAGCTGAGTGAGTACAATTATCTAAATATGGAAGAGTTTAGATACAATCATCTCTTGGGTGATGATTTTCAACTCAAACCAAAGTACACAAATATGGAAGAAAAAGGTATGAATGTATGGAAGGGTTTCCCCAACTTTTTATTCAAAGATGAATGAGTCAAAAATTGCATTCATGAAGATATCTTTTGGCTTGATCAACTCACCTAATAACAAAACAAGCTATTATGGTTTCAACTAGATTGTGCTCCACTAGACCCATGCCATGATTGAAGGTAGTGAAGAATTAATAAGTTATGGATATTACCATAACCAAATTTAACTAAAGAACCCTAACTGTGGATGACATCTCTAACCTAGGCGTCTGGCATGCCATGATGGGTATTGTATAACAAATTTACTACATAAATAGAGAAGGATTTGCTACCACCACCACCATCTACACTGCTCATCAAATGGTAAAGGAAAATATTATGATTTTTATTAGCTCTTGTGGAAACAGTTATTAGAGAATCTACATAGAACCATGGATTGACGCTACAATTTCGGGTATGGAACCTTGATTATTTGTCTTATGTTTTATTTCATGAAAGAAAGTCCCAGGTTGAAGAATATGGTTTGGAGAAGGGATATTCTTGTATCACATAAAATTATGGATCATATGTGTAGCTTTATGGATACGAAGTAGTGTGACACAATGTTTTAGGTTTCTTCAAAAAAATCAAAATGAAATGCAGAACAGGGATATAATACCCTAACAATTTGTGGAGAGGTATAAGAATGAAATCACTTTTATGCTGGATACAAACAATTTTTATATGGAGGTTTTTGAAACAAGAACTTCATGGATAACAAATTTTCCTTATGAGGTCTTTGGATCTAACTGGACTGCATATGTTGACATTCTACTCAACAAACCTAAGGATCCTTCTGTTGAAAGGTTTGACATATATAATGAGATAACCAATAAGAAAATCAAGAAAAAAAGTAGAAGGAAATGTGGAAAATAATTTTGGGAAGATGACTAAAATAAAGAAGGTATTTGGCTCTCCTAAAGGTCTTGCAAGTGCATCTCAAGCCACTACTGCTACACTGGCCCCTAGAAGAACAAGTAGATCTGCCTCTATCTTTTCTATAACTTTTGTACCTACTCAAACACCTCCCAGTAGAAGAGTTGCTACTAAGGTATCAACACAAACTAATGCTATAGAAAGGAAGAATACAATAACTAAGCATAAAGAAACAAGGGAAATGATTAATCCTATGAAAGTGGATGATGATGAAGGGGATGAAGAAGAAAAAATGAAATCTTACATGTTAAAGAGAAGAGAAAAGAGAACAAGACAAGAAGAAGAAGAAGAAGAAACATCCATAGAAAAATAAATAGAAAGGAAAACAAATAAAAATCCACCAAAAACACCTGAACATGTGCCTCTACAGCTTGAGGCTACTATCAATGCAATTGTACAACATGATACATTGAAAGAGGTTTCTTCTATTTATGATGGGATGTCCCCTATTGAAAAGACCACAATTGAAAAGGCAATAGTTATGTATATGAACAATTTTAATATGGCCATAAATGAAATTATTGATCAACTACTAGAAAGTTTGGTAGATGTACTAAGTAATAAGAGGAATGAAGTTGTTGTAGAAGAAGCTAAGATGAGGCACCAATAATTAGATAAATCTAGTGTATCTATTTCTCATGAAGAAAGGGCCAAATTATCTCAATATTAGGCACAAGAATTTAGAACCAAAAAAAGAATAAATATTCTAATGGGGAAAGATAAAGAAGAAATATAAAGGACGGAGAAAGAAATAGAAGAAATGATAGCAAAAATATTGGAATAATTGAATAATGTTGAAATAATTAGAGATCAAGCTCCTTTGAAAACTTCAATAGTCTTGATGTGTCTACTCATGTCGTAGATTTATCATTTTTTGAGGGAAATGTGACTAGAGGAAATGAGATAGATGAAAATGTCAAAAAAAATGAGGAGACTACTCCTCCAGAGAATACAACTACACAAGGTGTAGGAGATTAGTGTAAAGTGGATGTCTCTCTTCTAGGGACACTAATTCTAGAAAAGAACATAAAATTCATCGTCTAGAAAAGTCAATAAATGTTGAGAAAAAGGAAGAGGATATGTTGCAAGTATGAAGGTGTTCTCATTGATGTCAACAAACTTGTATTGTCATTGATGATAGTTTGATAGTGGTTGAGAAGATATTATTGCTTTGATTAGTTGCATTATGTTGTCATCATTTAAGTTGTTGATGTTAACCTGTGGTGTTGCTTTGATCAACTTCTATTTATGGTTCAGATGTTGAGGATACTAATAAAATTGATAAAATAAGGAAATGGGGTGTTACCGAGGTGTTCTGGTTTTGTTTCAAATTTCTTCTAGGTTGAATATCTTCTTGTGTGGTTTGGATATGTTGGTTAGATGTGTTTAGATTTTCTATATCTAGAATTTTGGCTTCTAGATCGAAGTTGAAAGGAAGTTATGTTCACTAGTGTGTGAATTGATTTTGTAGTGTTGCTTATAGAGGTGTTTGGGAGAAATGTATTTTCTCTTCGTTTCTTCACAGTTGTTCTTCAGGTCTTGTGATTTGAAAGTAGGTTCATGATGTTGATCTCTTTCCTATGTCAAGAGGATTTTTGGTTTGGTACTTCAGAAGTTATATTGTAGAGTTTGTTGGCAACACAAGGGCAAATAACTGAGAGGGGGGGTGAATCAGTTGTCACACAAATTCAAACTTATTAACCCTTATTAACCCTTATTCTCAGATTTTATTAAAAAACATGAAAGCATAAATCATCAACACATTAGAAACACACATAACACTAATATTTTTTAAGTGGAAACCTTGTTAGGGGAAAAACCACGGTGGAGGTTAGTCCACAAGATTATACCTTGTTAAAATTATAAAGAATGAAATGGGGAATGCACATGCATTTAGGCACACTTCCTAGAGCTCACTGCTCAATTACAACAAGGCTCACAGCCCAAAGGAAGACACACTGTCTTACAGAAACATTCAAATTACATCCGCAAGGATTTGAACTGAGAAAATAACATCTACTAATGCCTAATTGCAATTCCAATTAAGCACATGAACACTTATTCACTCTTCTTCACACTCTTCTCTTCCTTTGAATGATTTAGAACATTATTCATGCACACCATACACAAAGCACACCTTCAAATCAAATAAAAAATTGCTTATATATATCCGCAACAAGAATTACATTGTTACATGTCGGCTTCAACAAAATAATAAAATTAATACAAAATGTCAGACCAAACCAATAACAATTATTAATGTGAATCAACCAAGGTCAGACACAACATAGTGAAGACCCAAAATAACATCCTTGAACATGAACCACCTTCAAAAATTATTCCTTGAAGATCCACAACACGCTACAAACACCTTATCGGCCATGAACATGAAAAACATGAACATGCAAGACCAAATCTCCAATCGCGAGCACAACGATCAATGTGGACGTGCAACATAGATAGAGCATGATCTAAAAATATCCAAAAACACCATGAATCACTAGAGAAGCATCCACAACAACTGAACTTACTGGAATCACATCACCTTCAATCAGGAACACCAATTGAAGCAACAAAAAAGTTGTTAGAATACAAATCTTCATAACTTGATCAAATCTTCATGCGAATATCTAAAACTCAACATGGATAAACTAGATATACTCAAAAACAAACCCTTTAGTCCACAACCTCTGATCATCAACGTACCAAACTCACCAATAGATTGAGCTTCACTTCACCACTGACAACTTGCAACTCATTTCATTACAATTTTCTCAATATCCTTGACATATACAACTTCTAATGACTTAACGCTAATAGTGTTGACATCAATGACAACCACATATTAGCAACAAAACCACAACATCCAACAATCTCCCCCTTTGGCATTGATGGCAACACATGATGTGAAAAACACCATCAACACAACTATCTCTTAGCACTTACTCCCACTTAGGTTTTGTTTCTTCTCTTCAACTCTTTTACATGACTCTTCTCCCTACAAGGTTCTTCTCCCCCTTTGAAATCAGTGACAAAGATCTCTTCTATACAATCTTTGAACCACATATCTAAACATCTAAACATCTGACTACTCCCCCTAAGTAGTAGCCACCACAACATCAATTCAGATCAAGATATGACTATGAAATGCATGGACTGATGCAAAGCAACGCATCTTAGTTTTGATTAGGAGGGGTAATCACCCCTAATTTACCTATGAGATACTCAAAAGTATCCTTAAGCAATGGCTTGGTAAAGATGTATGCAATCTTCTCCTTAGTAGGCACATACTCCAATCTAACTTCCTTTTCACTCACTTTCTCTCTCAAAAAGTGAAACTTGATAGATATATGCTTGTTCTTTGAATGCAACACCGGATTCTTAGAAATGTTAATTGCACTTGAATTATCATAGAATATAGCAATTGGTTCATCATACACAACTCTAATATCTTTCAACATTTGCTTCATCCATAATACTTGAGTACAATTGTTAGCAACAACAATGTATTTTTCCTCTGTAGTAGATAAGGAAATGGAATTCTAGTTTTTACTTAACCATGAAATCAACTTCTTTCCAAAGAAAAATGCACCACCACTAGTACTTTTTTTGTCATTCACATCTCTTGCCCAATCAGCATCAATAAAGGCACTCAAAGTAAGATCATCATCTTTACGATACCACAGGCCAAAATCAATTATCCCCTTCAAGTATTTGAAAATCCTCTTCACAGTAGTCACACGAGATTCCTTAGGATTAGCTTGAAATCTTGCAACAACACATATGACATTCATGATATCAGGTCTAGTTTGAGTCAAATAAAGCAATCCACCAATCATTGATCTATATCTAGTTTGATTTGCCTTCGAAGAATCATCATCTTGTGTCAACTTACATCTGGTCACCATGGGTGTACAAACCAGCTTTGAATCTTCCATACCAAAATTCTTTAGCAATTCTTTCACATACTTGGATTGAGATATAAAGATCCCTTTATCTAACTGAGTAATTTGTAATCCCAAAAATAGTTTCATCTCTCCAATCATAGACATCTCAAACTCACTATGCATCTCATCAACAAACTTCATGCACAAACTATCATCTCCTCCAAAAATGATATCATCAACAAAAAATTCAACAATCATCACCAATCTTGAAATACAAATTACTATCAGCAGTAGCTTTGTTAAATCCAAGCTTCAACAAATACTTGTCCAATCTAGCATACCAAGCTCTAGGGGCTTGCTTGAGTCCATACAATGCTTTCTTCAATCAAAAAGCCATATCTCCTTGATCAGTCAATTAAAATCCATTAGGTTGCTCAACATACACTTCTTCCAATTCACCATTTAGAAATGTTGACTTGACATCCATCTGATAAACCTTTTAGTTTTTGTAAGTAGCATAAGCAAGAAACAGTCTCACAACTTCAATCCTAGCAATAGGGGAAAATGTTTCTTCAAAGTCAATTCCCTCCATTTAAGAATATCCTTTACACACCAGTCTTGCTTTGTTTCTAACAACTTCACCTTGCTCATTCAGTTTGTTTCTAAAGACCCATTTAGTTCCAATGACATTTTTTTCCTTAGGTCTAGGAACAAGAATCCATGTATCATTCTTCTCAATCTGTAGTAGTTCTTCTTTCATTGCTTCAACCCAATTTTCATCTTTACATGCTTCATTCACACTATTTGGCTTAGTCTTTGAAATCAAACAATATTCTTTTTCATTTTTTCTCCTAGTCTGTACACCTTTGTTCTTATCACCTATGAGCTAATTTTCTAAATGATTTAATCTTAAATACCTTGGAGTCTTAGGATGTTCTTGAACTTTAGGCTCTTGTGATATCTCTTCTGCACTCTCACTAGTTTCTCCTTGATTTTCTTGACTCACTAGAATGATTTGAACTTGATTTGTAGTCTAAACTTTCTTTCCTTTATTTGTACTATCATTCTGATCATCAGAATCATATCCACAAGTTTTGGATGGTGTAGCTATGTCTTCATCAACCTTAACATTTTCACTTTCAACCATTTTCCTCAACCTCTTATTATAACATAGGCAGGCCTTCATTTTAGTAGAATAACCCAAAAAGATTCTTTCATCACTCCTAGCATCAAAATTTCCTATATCTTCATCCCTTTTGAAAAATCATCTACTTCCAAAGATTTTGAAATATCTAACAGTAGGTTTATGACCATACCATAGCTCATAAGGGGTCTTACTAGTATCACCTTTGATTTGTACCCGGTTGAGAGCGTAAACAATAGTACTCACAACTTCTCTCTAGCAGATATGAGGGACATTTCCTTCTAGCATCATAATTCTAGCAGCTTCTTCAATTGTCTTGTTCTTCCTTTCCACAACTCCATTTTGCTAAGGGTTCCGCAGTACAAATAATTGTCTCCTTATTCCATGTTTTTCACAAAAAGAATTAAACTCACTGAAAGTGAATTCACCACCTCCATCTGATCTCAAACATTTAATCTTTTGATCTATCTCTGTCTTAACCATAGCTTTAAAGATCTTGAACTTCTCCATAGCTTTAGATTTCTCCCTTAAGAAAGTAACCCACATCATTCTAGAATAATCACCAATGAGTAACATGAAATACTTGTATCCTTGTAAATTTATGAATCTAGAAGGACCACACAAGTTAGTATACAAAAGCTCCAACAATTCATTTGAACTATGTTGTTTGCTCCGAAATGAAATTCTAGTTTGCTTCCCTAACTGACATTCCTTGCATATAGCATTAGTAGGTTTCACGAACTTAGGTAGATCTCTCACAACCTTAGTAGAACTTATCTTGAAAATATTATCAAAGTTAACATGACACATTCTCCTATGCCACAACCAACTTTCATCAACTTGAGCAATCAAACAACTTTTATAGTAGTACTCAAGTGAAAGATATTACCTTTTGTTTTTGTACCTGATGTAATCACATTTCTGAAACTTCCCAATATTTTGCACTTTCCATCCTTGAACTGAAGATTGTATCCCTTATCAACCATCTGACCAACACTTAAAAGATTATGCTTCAGACCTTCGACATATAGTACATCATTAGTATTATTCTTACCATCAAGAGAAATGCATCCTCTGCCACAGATTACACCAGCTATGTTATCACCAAATCTCACAACACCACCATCATAATTTTCCAAGCTCACAAACTTACTTTTATCACCTATCATGTGATGAGAGCAACCACTATCAATCACCCATTCATCTTTCTCTTCAACTCGAGTAGCTAGAGCTTTCTCCAGATTTGTACAACTAGTAGATTTACGATTATTTTCCTTGATAGCAATAAATACCCATTCGTCCTCACTTACATTTCCTTTATCAAATTCATCATCTGTCACACCTTCATCAGAAACATAATAACACTTTCTTTGAAATCTAGGCTTGTTAGGTCTTGAATTAGGAGCTCTTTCTAGATACCTTGATGCAAAATGACCTATCTTATTGCAAGAAAAATATTTAATAGGAAACTTCCCTTTATACTTACCTTGTCCTCTGGCTTCTCTTTTGACAATCAGTGCTTCAAGCTCATCCAGTTCTCTTTATTCTTCTTCAATCTATCTCATTTCCTCCTCATACTTGAATACCTTTCTAGAAGAACTTTCACCTGGATCATATCTCTATTTATCTCTTCCAGAAGTAGTGGCCTTGAATGCTAGATTCTACCTTAGGAAGGGCATCACCAAATTCACTCAACTCAAAATCAGTAAGCTTACCAATCAACATATCTTGGGTAACATTTGTCACAGTTTGGAGCTCCTCAATAGCTGTAGCTTTGAATCTATAAGCAATAGGAAGGATCTAAGCACTTCAGAAACAATCTCTGATTCATCCAACTATCCACCAGCACATCTGATACAACACACAAGTTCATTCACTCTTTGCATGAAAGTAGTAATGTTCTCATCATCACCCATTCTCAACATTTCATATTTCCCTTTCAGAATTTGTAACTTAGCAATCTCCACATTAGCATCACCTTCATACAAAGTTTCCAACTTTTTCCAAATCTCATAAGCATTCTTGAGATCCATCACATTTGTCATCTCAAAATTATTCAAAGCACTCAACAATGCTTGCTTAGCCCTGATAATATACTCAACATCCCTAATCTCAGTAGTAGTAGTAGAACCATTTTTTGGAATAACATACCTATTGCTTCTAATGTTCCAATAGGGTTCAATAATGCATCTCAGATGGCACTCCATTCGAGTCTTCCATAGAGAATATTTTTTTCCATCAAATCTCAAACTATCCTTCTTGTATGTCGCCATCCCAGATCACCTCAAGCTGTTAAACTTCTTCCAAGGAACCTGCTCTGATACCAATTGTTGGCAACACAAGAGCAGACAACTGAGAGGGGGTGTGAATCAGATGTCACAGAAATTCAAACTTATTAAACTTATTAACCCTTATTCTCAGATCCGATTAACAAACATGAAATCATAAATCATCAACACATCAGAAACACACATAACACCAAGATTTTTTATGTGGAAACCCTGTTAGGGGAAAAACCATGGTGGAGGTCAATCCACAAGATTATACCTTGTTAAAAGTATAAAGAATGAAATGGGGAATGTACATGCATTCAGGAACACTGTCTAGAGCTCACTACTCAATTACAACAAGGCTCACAGCCGAAAGGAAGACACACTATCTTACATAAACATTCGGATTACATCCACAGGGATTTGAACTGAGAAAATAGTATCTGCTAATGCCTGATTATAGTTTCGGTTAAGCACATAAACACTTCTTCATTCTTCTTCACTCTTCTTTACTCTTATTCACACTCTACTCTTCCTTCAAATGATTTAGAACATTATTCGCGCACACCATACACAAAGCACACCTTCAAATCGAATAAACAATCACTTATATATATCACAACAAGAAATTACATTATTACATGTCGACTTCAACAAAATAATAAAATGAATACAAATTGTCGGCCCAAACCAATAACAATTATTAATGTGAATCAACCAAGGTCAGCCACAACATAGTGAAGACCCAAAATAACATCCTTGAACATGAACCACCTTCAAATATTATTCCTCGAAGATCCACAACATGCTACAAACACCTTGTTGGCCATGAACATGAAAAACATGAACCCAGAAGACAAAATCTCCAATCACGAGCACAACGATCAATGTGGACATGCAACATAGATAAAGCATGATCTAGAAATATCCACAAACATCATGAATCACTAGAGAAGCATCCAAAACAACTGAACTTACTGGAATAACATCACCTTCAATTAGGAACACAAACTAAAGCAACATAAAAGCTGTCAGAATACAAATATTCATAACTCGATCAAATCTTCATGCGGATCTCTGAAACTCAACATGGATAAACTAGATATACTAAAAAAAAACCCCTTTAGTCCACAACCTTTGATCATCAATGTACTAAACTCACCAACAGACTAAACTTCACTTCACCATTGACAACTTGCAACTCATTTCATTACAATTTTCTCAATATCCTCGACATATACAACTTCTAATGACTTAATGCTAATAGTGTTGACATCAATGACCACCACATATCAGCAACACAACCACAACATCCAATAGAGTTGTAGTGTTTAGCAGTATAGTTTGAGTGTATTGGGTGTGTACATTCTAAAGGTGTGAGTTGTTGCATAGGAGTTTAATGGATTTCAAGAGGATAGAGGAATATTCTAGATCATCATGAAGCATGGTATGTGGTTCAAAAGTTGTCCTTAGGTTTGATGAATTGTGTAATTCAAAGTTTAATGGTGTTTGCATGGGTAACGACTAACCTGGTGTTTACACTACATTTGGAGATGTTTAAGCATTAATGAAGGTATATCATGGTGTGTGAGAGTTTATTTGGGTCCCAGCTAAGTTTTTTATTGGTCCACTTTCATTCCTATCCATTGCAGGAATGATTAGTGCTGAAATAATTTGAATTTGTAAAGTGTAAGAAGAGTGTAGCTGACTTGAAAATGTTTTTCAAGTTGTAGATGGTATAAATGCAAGGTGAATTGATGTGAGATAAAAGGGTGTGGGATAGAATTGAGTGTTGTGTTGTGAAATTAAGTGAAGAAGTATGAATTGTAGTATGAGCTGTAATGCAAGATTGTTGAATGTAGTGAGTTGAGGTATCTTGATCTCTTGAAGACTGTTAGTGTTGATTGGAGCTATTATGGTGGAATCTCTATTTCATTAAGATTATGTTTTGTGTGTAACATTCTATCTTATTTCTTCTTTCTATTCTAGTAGTGAGCTTGGGCTATGAGCCTTTCTAGATAGTGTGTCATATTTTGGTAGTGAGCCTCTTTGTACTATTTTTTGTAATTACTTATATTGTGAGCTAATCCTCATCGTGGTTTTTCCCTTCTAGGTTTTTTATTTAAATCTTGTGTTCTCTTGTGTATGGTGTTGGATGTTTTAGTTTTGTTATCTGATTTTCATGTTTAAACATCATAAAAAATTAAGGGTTTAATGAATGCATGTGGATTTGATTATTGTTAAGGGTTTTGATGTTTTAATTTGGTACAACTGATTCAACCCCCCTCTCAGTTGTCTTGTTCATTCAATAGGATGATCAAGATAAATTTCAAGATGCAAAGGAGAAGACGGTTGAGAAGCAAGATGCTTCTAAAGATATAGGTTAGGATTCCTCTTCTTTAGATTCTTTCAAAGACCTACCAGGACTGTAGATACAATTTCAACCTATGGTGACACCCTAATTCTTGCATATTCCTACTCATAAAAGACAAGTTGACTTGTCAAGTATTTCTCCTCTCCATAAGTTATAACTTGAAGATATTTTTCATGCTTATGCAAGGAAATAAATTCTACAAGAGCATGTAAAGAAGAGTGGATTGATTGATGATGATGTGAAGATTATTTAGGAAGGTTTACCTAAGGTAAACATTGATGCTTCCTTTCCTCCAAAACAAAATTTGAAACTTATAATGAATTATTTTAAATATCATTCCTTTCACATGGAGTAAAAGGCATAGAAAGAGGCCCTAAGGAAGATAAATGACAAAAGAATGGCTGATGTATCTAATTGATGTGCCAATACACACAAAAATTTGGAAGAGAATCTAAATATTTTTAGGGAATGTATTGATGAAGTTGTAACCTTGTATCATTTTTGTTTGAAATGGCCTAATTATATTAGGAATATCAAAGACTAGATAGACTCGATTGATTCACATATCACAAAAATGGCCAGAGTGTATGATTTATCAAAAGATAAGGATGGTTCAACTAGAGCACAAATAGAAAATCTTCATTTGTAGTTGACATTACTTCTAGACTAGAAAGAGAAGTTAGGGAAACAATTTATCTTGTTAAGAGAAGTAGTTAATGTGTGGCTTGCATCATTATCTAGGTTGTTGGCTAAAGAAGAGTAGGTGGATCAAAAAATGAAGGCTCTTAGCAATATGGATGATGCTAAGGATTTGTGCATGGATTTGAATTTAAAAATCACATTCTCACCTTAGTAAGAGTAGATTGGGTTGCAACTCTAGAGAAACTTAAGGAAACTCACAAGAATATTCTACCCTCTAAGGAAGTTGCAAAGGTATAGATAAGACAATTTTATCTCTATCTAAGATTTGTAGAGGATTGCAATATCTTTTTGAGTCTTTGTTGAAAATATTTTTGTAAATAGAATCAGTTTTGAGATGTCTCCATCTTAGGGGGAGTGTATGGTAAGGGGGACTTCATAAAATTTATGGTTGTTACAAGTAGAATATATTATGCATTTTTCCCTTGATTTCAAAGGGGGAGAGAAGACTTGTAGATAAATGGGTGTTTCCATCAATGGCAAAGGGGGGGATTTTTGGCAATAGGTGTTTTCATTGATTTCAACTCAAGATATGTTGTCATTGATTCCAAATATGTGTACTAAATATTGTACATACTTCGGAGATAGTTGGTGTGTAGTCAGTAGTGCAATATGAGGAAGAATAGTGATTAGTGTAATGTCTATGTGTGTTGTGAAAGTGGGAACACAAGTTTTGATATAATTACAATATGCCTACATTGACATCATTCTTGTTTAGTGTACCACACTTTGGAATTCACAGTGTATACTCTAAGATAATGTCATGGTATGGAATTCAAGTCATTACACCTTCAATTGTGAAAGTTATAAGTGATGGTGTTCTACCCTTTGCTCTGGTAGAGAAAAATGTTGTTAAGGGCATGATGGAATGCTCCAAATTCCTTTAGAAGTGAAGTGATGGCCTTGTAGATTTGAATACATGATCGTAATGTTAAATTCACACTACTCTGAAGTATCTATTATGTTGGTGGTCCGCAAGATTAGTTTTCAAATGACAATTTTCTATAGTTTGTCTAGAATGCTATGTTCATGTATATTTGGATTTCTTCAGCTGTGCCTACATGTAATGGTCAAAAAATTTACAAAAAGGTTGAAGAGATATTGTGCATGGAATACAATGCTTGCATCGTGTTCTGCATGATGTTTTTGGTTTCTCCCCGGTGGTGTAAAGTTGAACAATTGGATTTTTGGTGGTGTTGACACTATTTGGGTTAACAAGCTTGTTTCCTTTTTTTTTTTTTTGATCTTGATAAATTAATCTTAATTTGATAGATGTGTTATGATGTGTTTGGGTCTTCATTTTTACACAAATAGTTGTCTTTGCACCAAAATATCAATCCTGTTAATTCCTGATACAACTATCAGAGTTAATGAATTTGTGGGAGGTAGTTAAGCCATGTCACAAACCTAAGGACTGTGCTACACAACATAAGGAGAACAAGGGTGTACACCTTGAAAAAATCCCCCCATTGCAAGAGAGGGGTTTGAACACTTGACCTAGGCTCTAATACCAATTATTGCATAAACAGTTGTCGTTGCACCAAAAGATCGACCTTGTTAATTCCCAATATAACTACCAAAGTTAATGAATCCATGGGAGGTAGTTAAGCCATGTCATGAACTCGAACACTATGCTACACAACACAATGAGATGAAGGGCGCACACCTTGCAACAATTATATGTCATGTGTTGATCCACAACTCATTTTCTCTTCATATTGTATATGTTTGGAGCCAACCTGTGTGATATCATATGTTTTTTCTAAAAGTTATCTTGGAGATGACCTGATTAAGGTTTTGAGTTGATATATATGATATATATAGAAAATCAAATTCATTTTTGAATTAAACTGAGTACATAAAATTGAGATTGGGAAGTATGTTGAAGATGAAGTGTCTGAAGTCAGTGTGGAGGATTAATTGTGTGAAAAAGGGATTGCACCATCAACATATATCGAATGCTTCTTTATAGTAGTTCATATTCATATTTCTCATTATATTTTTCATTTATCCTTCTATGAGATAGTGTGTCTCATTAGTTCCTTGTATCTTTCCCTAAGTTTATACACCTTAAGTTTGCAAGTCCATAGGCAGCGAGCCTTAAACAATATTGTAATCTTTATACACAGTGAGCTTAATATATTGCGAGTTAACTCTCACTGTGGTTTTTAAATCATTGGTTTTTCTACATAAAATCTCAGTGTCCTTGTGTGGTGCATGTTTTCATTTCTAATTTTCTTCCGTTAATGTGATGTGATGTTTAATTTGCAAATGGGAATGGTTAAGTTTTAATATGTGTTGATTCACCTTTTGAGTACTATAGTGTGTTCAAAACCTAACACCACTCTTGATTATAGTGCCTACTGGATTCCCAAGAGGCCACTTAGATTCACCCATCCTAATGGTTGTGTTTTTGGAGGCCAACAATGCAAAGAGGTTGGCACTTGGAGAGTATGGAGATAGAGATAGTGCACAGAGGTTGAGGTTCCTGTGGTTGATAATAAAGCATAAGGTCAAAGACCTATCACTGGAGTTGTAGAAACTATTGCACTCAAAGAGGGAGAAAATGGATAGGCTAACATTGATCCTGATGACCAAAAACTTAGAGTCACTCTTTAGGAGTGTGACTAGGAACATCACAAGAACAATAGTTATGGAGCTGAGAGGGATGGCCTTACTATTTAGTGAGCTTAGAACATGATAGAGAGGGATTAGATGAGAGTTGAGTGGGACCAGAGAGCTCAAGAGGGAGATGAAAATATCTCTTAGTGGAAACATTTACAGGCTTAGCTTGCTTAGATGAAAATTGATCATGACTAGGAGAGAAGGCACAATTATCAGCTAGAGATTGTTGGGCAGGGCTAGGTGATTTGGTGTAAGGTCACCTAGTCTTCATGATATAAAAGGGGGGTTAAATGTTAGGTTTTTGTGATTGAGTCACTTTCTATTTGTAATAATATCTATTAATACCATGTTTCATGTTTTAAGTTTATTTGAGTCATGTGGGGTCGGTTTTGGGTTTAGATGTCAAGTTTTGCAAAAAGTTTCGAAGTTGCTCAAGCAACTTTTGTATTTTTGGTTTTTTGGGAAGATGAACTGTTGGGGATTCAAAAATTAGTTGGAAAATGGTTGTTTTGGTTTTTACATGTTTAAATATTCCTTGGGAAGCTCGAGGAAATCTTTTGGTGTTGTTTTGGAGATCAAACAATAGAAACATACTATGTTTTCTATGTTTTACATTGTTTTATTGCTGCTACAAAAGATAGTACGACTCTGTATGACCTAAAAATGTGCTAATTTGAATTGGAATTGGTGATGGGATGAATTAACTCACATTTTCAAGTTATGTTATCTTTTTTCATAAAGTTTGGGGTAAGTTAGAGCCAATTTGTTGTAAACTGCCAGGAAACCCTAGTTTGTGAGGGTTTGATTGAAGAAACATGAATTTGGGCCCATTCCACTAGTGAAAAAATATTATAATCAATGGAATAGATTTAGATAGGATTATTTTAGTGTTTTTGGTGTTTTCAGGAGTAGGGGATGGATTTAGGGCCAAGTTTGATGCAGCCCTAGCCTAATATCACCATGTATTAGGCTTAGGAGGATAGGTAGACTTAGGGTTTTGTAGATAAACAATTTGGTGATTGTTCTAGTTGATGGAAACTATGTTTTCAGACCCCATGTGACATGATGGAAGCCCTAGAGTTAATTTTTATAGTTTGGAGGTAGAATTTCATATTGTTGCTTTGTTGTTCAAGCCTAATTAGGCCTAGTTGAAATGGTAGCAGTCAAAATTTGAAGGATTTGTTCCAAAGTAATCCTACCTAAAAGTTTGATATGTTTTCAAGTAGCTTAAAGGGTATATTGAATCCTATTCAATTTTTGGGTGTTAGGTGGGAAAAACCTTGTTTCAAGTACTACTAGGAGAATAAGAGGATTTGAGAGAAAAACCACCAAGTCAGGATCCCACAATTGCAAAGTTTGCTTAATTGAGTTTATGTTGAAAATCTCCACCCTGCTCTACATCAAATTGGTATTAGAGCATCGGTTTTAGTCAATAAGTGGAAAAGGTTGAAGTTTGAAGGAACAAAGGTGTCTCCTAAAAGTAATCCAACAGCTAGAGAAATGAGAGAGATGAAGGAAAAGCATTCCAAGGAGTTGAGACAAGTAAAGGAGTCTCAGGAAGCTATCCTAGCCAAAATTGCATCACTTGAATCAAATCAAAAGAGAGGTGTGGTCACTAGAGACCAGAGCGATCAAGAGGAAGAGGAAGAGGGTGAGAATGAAAACCCTCAAGGAGGATTCCAAGAGGAAGAGTTAGACCCTAATGAATTGAGAATGGAAAAATTGTTGAAGGCTA
Source organism: Sequoia sempervirens (assembly GCA_007258455.2). Lineage (NCBI taxonomy): Eukaryota > Viridiplantae > Streptophyta > Pinopsida > Cupressales > Cupressaceae > Sequoia > Sequoia sempervirens. Next base: position 77,797,377 of record VDFB02047230.1, on the reverse strand, counting down.
TCAAAGGAAACACTCCTAAGGTGAAAATGGAATTACCCATGTATGGTGGGAAGTTGGATAGTGAAGAGGTGCTAGGTTGGATTGATGCACTTGATAACTATTTTGAGTATGAAGAGGTAGCAGATGACCAAAGGGTAAAATTTTCCAAAACAAAATTGAAAGGACCTACGTTAACTTGGTGGAATTATGTGCAGGAAGAGAGGTTGAAGAAGGGCAAGTCAAAAATCAATTCTTGGGAAAAAATGATGGCCATAATCAAGAGCCAATTTCTACCCAGTGATTATGAAATTCAAACATTTAGAGGGCTACAAAACCTCAAAAAAAAGGAGATGGTTGTAATGGATTATATAGAGGAGTTTCACAAGCTAAGTATAAGAGCTTTTCATGTGGAGGATGAGGTAGAGAAAGTAGCAAGGTATCTAAATGGGTTGAGGTTCAATATACAAGATGAGTTAAGTCTTACCACTCTGAGAACAGTGGAATAATGTTTTCAATTGGAAATCAAGGTAGAAGAAAAGTTAAAGAGAAGGCAAGAGAAGCAAGGTAAGGGTAGAGGAAGAAGCTTCAGAGGTAGAGGAACATTTGGAGGAAGAGGATAGTCCCAAAAAACACGAGGGACAAGTAGTCATCAAGAATAGAGCTCAGAATCAAGAGGAATTTTTAGAGGAAGGAGGTCAAATAGTAGGGGTAGATTTGGTGGTCAAGGAAGAGGATCAAATGCATTCATAGGAAGGTGCTATCAGTGTAAAAAGATTGGCCATCAAGCATGGTAATGTCTGAAAAAGAAGCCCTCAACTTCACATGATGGAGAAAGAAGAACCCAATCGGTGCAAGAAGAAGACAATGAGAGTGTAAACTCTCCATCACACCATGTTGTTCCAAAAATTGGTGAATCTATGATGATGAGGAGAACGTTGATTAAAGTTCCTATGGTGAAAGAGCCTCCACAAAGAAAATCCCTCTTTAGAACCACATGTAAATCTCAAGGCAAGGTTTGCAAAGTTGTTGATTTGGGTAGCACATATAATTTAGTTTCTCTTGAGATAGTAGAAAAGTTGAAAATGAAAAGGATACCACATCCCACTCCTTACAAGGTCTCCTAGTTGAATAAAGGACAACAGGTCCTAGTTAATGAGAAAACTTGGGTGGAATTTAACATAGGAGGGTATGCAGATAAAATCTTGTGTGACGTCATCCCAATGGATGTTTTTCATCTTCTTTTAGGGAGACCCTGGTAATATGACAGAAAGGCTAAACATGATGGGAAAAAGAACACTTATGTGATAGAAAAGGATGGGATCTCATTCACTCTTACTCTGTTGCAAGATGAAAGTCTAGATACAAAAGTTGGGTCTAGTGTAATGTTGGCTGGGGAAAAGGAGTTTTTGAAAACCATGAACGAAGAGGGAGGAGAATGTTATGCCATTGTGATTAGACCAAAGACTATGATGACAACAATAGAAAAGGTTGATGATGTTGTTGGTTCTCAGTCGTGATCATATGGTTTGTCCTTGATGACAAAATCCCTTTCTATTGATTCTACTTGTTGAAAGTTTCAGATTGGTTTCTCATGCTTTATATTGGTACAGTTTTGTCTATATGGTTTACATGTCTTGTCATTTAGTAGATAGTTTACATTCAGAATTTTAATATCTTATGGTACTGTTCAGTTTGAGCTTCGTACAGTCTCAAGTTATCTTATTTGTACATTGTTTTGGTGACAAGAAAGAACATATCGGCATGAGAATTCTAGGGTCTCCCCGATCCATTTCTTTGATAAACATTTGTGTTGCCTATCAGTAAAACATTTCTGATGTCATGACGATTGGATTTTACTTACAGGTAGCTTTCGGCAGGACTTCTCCATTGTTTCGGCAACAAAAAAGGATCATATTGGCATGAGTTATACCGTCGAAATGATGTCTTAGCGAACTCATCATGTCTCCCCAACCGGAAACAAAGGGTGCTCTTTGGCGAGAGGTTTTTCTTCATTGAAACGTCTTGGAAAACTTACTTCAGTCTTACCGACCACCAGTGAAAAAAATTGCATATCGACAGGAGGTCTCAGCTTCGGTGTAATGTCATAGCGAACCCGTCTGGTCTTGTTGACTAAGTCTTATGAGGGGCTTTCGGTGAGAGGTTGGCATTGTCTCAGTGACTCAGAGTGGATAAATATTTTTGGTATGACATAGTGTGCTCTCTGAGAGGTCTCCCCGACATTGATATGTCTCGGCGATGCATAAAACAAAAGGAACATTTCGGTATGACTCATGTGCAACGAAGAAAGGTCTTGGTGAGTTTTTTTTCTTATACCGACCGACAACATAAAAGTATACATCTCGGTAAGAGTTAGGGTTTTCGGCGTGAGGTCTCGGCGAGTGACCTCCGGTCTCGCCGATGGAACACAAAAGGACTTTGTCGGCATAGGATCTGACTTGTCTCAGCGACACACAAGATGGTGGGTATCTTTTAGTATAACGAAGTATTATCTATATGAGGTCTCCCTGAGAGTGATATGTCATTGCGACAAGTTTGATCATGAAGGGCTCTCGGCAAAACAAAGACTGGTCTATGAGATGTCTCTCCGATATCAAAAGGCTATAGTGATAGTGAATGAAACAAAAGGGCATCTCGGTGAGAAACTTGCTTATGTCTCAGCGATTGGAAAGAACATAACATATGAGCCCTCAGCGTGACATAATGTATTCGTTATGACTTCTCCCCGACTCTGATGGGTCATGGTGAAAGCGATAACTAAAGGGAATGACTGACGATTTAATTGCCTTCGACAGGACTATCTGGATGTCTCAACGAATGATTAACGAAGACTCAATCACTGTGGCCGACATGGGAATTTCTAAGTATAGTTGTAGGCCGACATCATTGGTTGGCATCAAATCTCAGAACGGTTACATGGAAGAATATTCTTTGAGTTTCATTTGTGGGCAGTCGTGGTTTTGAAATAATGGATTATTTGCAGCCCTTTGGACAGGTGTTACTCTTGATTTTTACCATCATCTATAGATTGTCATTATTTGGCTTCATATTCTAAACTTAGCAAGTGAGTTTCAGATTCTTGTGAAAAAAAAATGCATTCTTTGCAGACCTTCTTCATGATAGACATACTTGAAACGAATATAAAAACCAGTGTTGAAAACAGTGTAAGCTCTCTGGTTGTAATCCTGAGATTATCATTCCTTGGCTGTATGAAAATGTATGAATAAACTCTGCAATAAAAATATGAATAACAAGAGGCAGAGACAATGTAAATTTCTTCTCTATATAGTATTTTAAGGATTCAATTATTGAATCCTCAGGGGTATTCTATAGACGAGAAAATAGAGAAATATGTGCTTAACTAAAAACAGAGAAATCCTCTGAGTTATTATTATTGTTCAAAACATAATTTGAGGGGTTGGTACTCCTTAAGATAGATATCTCTAAACGAGGGGTTGGTGCTCCTTGAGTGGGTGCTCAAAAATTAGCCTATAAGGCATTGTGAATAGTTGATTAAAAGTTAAGCCTGCAAGGCATTTTGGGAGTGGTTTTTATACCCTAGGAGGGTTTTCCACTCGACAAAATCTTGTGTCTCTTTTTTCTTTTGAGTTCTCACTGCTTTACTGTGTGGTTGTTGTTTCAGTTCACTGTTGGGATTATTACTTTTCTCAATTTTGTTTATGGATGATTACATTAAACTCATGAATGCATTAATTAGAGTAATATTGAGATCAAATCTGAGCTATGTTTTTGAATTTTTGAAAATGAGTCAAATATATTAAGACACTGATTCACCCCCTCCCTCTAAGTGCCATTTTAACTCCAACAGTTGGTATCAGAGCATACGGTCCTTTGATAGGTTTTAATCACCTTGGATTGATCTTGGTCTTGGAGTTTGTTTTAATGGCACATTCTCAAGACGGTGCCTCCGTAACCAAAGCTCTGTTATTTGATGGAACAAATTATGTGTTCTGGAAAATCAGAATGGAAGATTTTCTTATTTCTTTTGATGTTGATGTTTGGAGCATTGTTATAAATGATTACAATGTACCAATCTCTATTCCCACTAATCTTGCTGAAAAAAAAGAGGTATGAAACAAATGCCAGAGCTAAGCATGCCATCTTGTGTGGGTTAACTAAAGATGTGTTCATTAAAGTCATGCATTGCAAATCTGCTCATGAAATTTGGGAAAAAATTGAAACTATATATCAAGGGAATGAGAAAGTTAAACTGTCAAAAATCATTACAGTCAAACATTAGTTTGAGGAGTTGAAAATGAAGGATGATGAAAAAGTGGCTGAATATTTCCTAAGAGTTGATGAAGTTGTCAATGCAATGAAAGGTCTAGGTCAAGAGGTTAATGAATTTGATGTGGTCACAAAGGTTGTTAGAACCTTACCATCCAAATTTGAATCTAAGGTTTCAGCCCTAGAAGAAAATAAACACTTTGATAAGCTTTTCTTAGATAGCCTGCAAGGAATACTTACTGCCTATGAAATGAGAACTAGCAAAAACAATTCAACAGGAAAAGAAACTGCCTTTAACACTAAAAAAAAGAAAAAGTCAAGTCGAATCAGAGTTGTCTGATTCTAAAGAATCCCATTTTGTTAGAAGATTTAAAAAGGGATTAGGAAAATATAAGGGAAAACTTCCCTTTAAATGTTTTAACTATGGCAAAATAGGTCACTTTGCTGCAAAGTGTCCCTATGATGATCAAATCTGTGACAACGAGACAACTGAAAAACAGCCTAAGAAGAAGGCCTTCAAACCTAAACGAAACTTCAATTTCAAAAAGAAGAAAAGTCTATTTAGTAAGGATGAATCTGATATTGAGTCTGAAGATTCATCAGTTGAAGAAGATGAAACTTTGTTCATGGCTGAAATTACTCAGCAAAATAATTCAAACACTATTGATGTTGAAGAAGGTGAAGTAGATCTTGAAAGTGAGCTAAAATGTGCTTTACAAGAGGTCAGAAAACTCAAAAATAAAGTTCTTGCTCAAGAACATAAACCAGATCAAGAAATGGTCTCTCTGAAAACTCAGCTTGAAGAAGCTAAAAGAGTTGAAGACTATCTTCGAGAGACTATAAGCTACAAAGATCAAGAAATTCAAAAACTGGAACAAGAAGTAGTCTGTCTTAGGAAGGAAATTGAAAAATATGAAAGCACTCTAAAATTGAACGAGATGCTCAGCAAGTAGAAGTTGTATAAAGATAAAATATGGTTTGTCCTTGAGTATCTCTAATATGGTTTGTCCTTGATGACAAAATCCCTTTTTGTTGATTCCACTTGTTGAAAGTTTTAGATTGGTTTCTCATGCTTTATCTTGGTATAGTTTTGTCTATATGGTTTACATGTCTTGGCATTCATTGGATAGTTTACATTCAAAATTTTAATATCTTATGGTACTGTTCAGTTTGAGCTTCGTACAGTCTCAAGTTATCTTATTTGTACATTGTTTCGGTGACAAGAAAGAACATATCGGCGCGATAATTCCAGGGTCTCCCCAATCCATTTCTCTGATAAACGTCTGTGTTGCCTATTGGCAAGATGTTTCTGATGTCATGACGATTGGATTTTACTTACAGGTAGCTTTCGGCAGGACTTCTCCATTGTTTTGGCGATAGAAAAGGATCATATCGGCATGATTTATACCATCAGAATGATGTCTTATCAAACTCATCATGTCTCCCCGACCGGAAACAAAGGGTGTTCTTCGGCGAGAGGTTTTTCTTCATTGAAACGTCTTGGCGAACTTACTTTAGTCTTACCGACCGCTGGTGAAAAAATTGCATATCGGCAGGAGGTCTCAGCTTCGGTGTAATGTCATAGTGAACCCTTCTGGTCTTGCCAACTAAGTCTTATGAGGGGCTTTTGGTGAGAGGTTGGTATTGTCTCAGCGACTAAGAGTGGATAAAGATTTTTGGTATGACATAGTGTGCTCTCCGAGAGGTCTCCTCGACATTGATATGTCTCGGCGATGCATAAAACAAAAGGAACATTTTGGTATGACTCATGTGCAACGAAGAAAGGTCTTGGCGAGTTTGTTTTCTTATACCGACCAACAACATAAAGGTATACATCTCAGTAAGAGTTAGGGTTTTTGGCGTGAGGTCTTGGCGAGTGACCTCCGGTCTCGCCGATGGAACACAAAAGGACTTTGTTGGCATAGGATCTGACTTGTCTCAGTGACACACAAGATGGTGGGTGACTTTCAGTATAACGAAGTATTATCTATATGAGGTCTCCCCGAGAGTGATATGTCACAGCGACAAGTTTGATCATGAAGGGCTCTCAGAAAAACATAGACTGGTCTACGAGATGTCTCTCCGATATCAAAAGGCTATAGTGATAGTGAATGAAAAAAAAGGGCATCTCGATGAGAAACTTGCTTATGTCTTAGTGATTGGAAAGAACATAACATATGAGCTCTCAGTGTGACATAATGTATTCGTTATGACTTCTCCCCGACTCTGATGGGTCATGTCGAAGGTGATAACTAAGGGGAATGACTGGCGATTTAATTGCCTTCGGTAGGACTATCTGGATGTCTCAGCGAATGATTAATGAAGACTCAATCACTGTGGCCAACATGGAATTTCTAAGTATAGTTGCAGGCCAACATCATTGGTTGGCATCAAATCTCAAAATGGTTACATGGTAGAATATTCTTTGAGTTTCATTTGTGGGCAGTCGTGGTTTTGAAATAATGGATTATTTGCAGCCCTCTGGACAGGCGTTACTCTTGATTTTTACCATCATATACAGATTGTCATTATTCAGCTTCATATTCTAAAATTAGCAAGTGAGTTTCAGATTCTTGTGAAAAAAAAATGCATTCTTTGAAGACCTTCATGACAGACATACTTGAAACGAATATAAAAACCAGTGTTGAAAACAGTGTAAGCTTTTTGGTTGTAATCCTGAGATTATCATTCCTTGGCTGTATGAAAATGTATGAATAAACTTTGCAATAAAAATCTGAATAACAAGAGGCAGAGACATTGTAAATTTCCTCTCTATATAGTATTTTAAGGATTCAATTATTGAATCCTTAGGGTTATTCTTTAGATGAGAAAACAGAGAAATATGTGCTTAACTAAAAATAGAGAAATCCACTGAGTTATTATTATTGTTCAAAACATAATTTGAGGGGTTGGTACTCCTTGAGATAGATATCTCTAAACAAGGGGTTGGTGCTCCTTGAGTGGGTGCTCAAAAATTAGCCTATAAGGCATTGTGAACAGTTGATTAAAAGTTAAGCCTGCAAGGCATTTTGGGAGTGGTTTTTATACCCCAGGAGGGTTTTCCACTCGGAAAAATCTTGTGTCTCTTTGTTCTTCTGAGTTCTCACTACTTTACTGTGTTGTTGTTTCAGTTCACTGTTGGGATTATTACTTTTCTCAATTCTTTTTATGAATGATTACATTCAACTCATGAATGCATTAATCAGAGTAATATTGAGATCAAATCTGAGCTATGTTTTTGAATTTTTGAAAATGAGTCAAATCTATTAAGACACTGATTCACCCCCCCCTCTCAGTGTCATTTTAACTCCAATAGATGTACCTAAAGAGGTCCAATCATTGTTGAACAAATACAAATATATTGTGGTAGATGAACTCCCTAGCTCTTTACCACCAATAAGAGATGTGTCACCATATAGATTTCATACTAGGGGAAAACCTACCTAACAAGGTAGCATATAAAATGACCCCTCAACAAAATGAAGAGATTAGGAAGCAAATACAAGAGTTACTTGAGAAGGGCCTAATAAGGGAAAGTCTTAGCCCATGTGTTGTTCCTATCATTTTGGCACCAAAGAAGGGAGGAGATTGGAGAATGTGCACCGAATCAAGGGCCATTAACAAGATTACCATAAGGTATAGGTTTCCCATACCAAGAATGGAAGACTTGATGGATTGTTTAGGAGGGGAATGTTATTTTTCTAAGATAAACCTAAAAAGTGGCTACCACCAAATTAGAATTAGAGAGGGGGATGAGTGGAAAAATTCCTTCAAAACAAATGAGGGGTTATATGAATGGCTTGTCATGCGTTTTGGGCTTTCAAATGCACCAAGCACCTTTATGAGATTAATGAATGAAGTTTTGAAACCATTCATAGGTAAGTTTTTGGTTGTCTATTGGGATGTTCTTGTTTTTAGTAAAACTAGAGAGGAACACTTGCATCATTTAGACTTGGTTTTGAAGAGATTGAATGAAGAAAATCTAATGATAAATTTGAAGAAGTGTGAATTCATGAAGGAAGAATTGGTCTATCTTGGATTTTTGATCTCAAAAGGTTCTTTGAAGATGGATCCCAACAAGGTGGAAGCAATTCTCAATTGGCCTACTCCAACATCAGTAAGTGAGGTAAGAAGTTTCCATGGCCTAGCCAGTTTTTACAAAAAAATTGTGAAGAATTTTAGTCATATATGCTCTCCAATCATTGACACAACCAAATGGGATAAAAGTTTCCAATATTTGAAACAAAGGGTAGCACAACAACCTATCTTAGCATTGCCCGAATTTAACAAAGTTTTCACAATTGAATGTGATGCAAGTGGGTATGCAATTGGGGAAGTATTGAGCCAAGAGGGTAGGCATGCTGATTTCTTCAGTGAGAAACTCAATGAGGAAAATAAAAAGTATTCCTCTTATGACTTGGAGTTGTATGCTATGGTGCAATAATTGAAGAAGTGGAGACACTATCTCCTACCTAAATAATTCATTGTTTTTACTGACAATCATGCTTTATAGTTCCTTAAAATCCAAGAGAAACTCAACCATAGACATGTGAAGTGGGTGGAGTATCTACAAAGTTACACCTTCACCATCAAACACAAAAAGGGGTAGCCAAACAAGGTGGTAGATACTTTTAGTAGAAGAACATTGTTGGTCCAAGAAGTTCAGTTGTAGAGTGTAGGGATTGATGCTTTGAAAGGTATGTATGTAGAGGATGATGATTTCAAAGAAATTTATGCTTCTTGTAATCAATTCAATGACACTTTTCATGAAGAGAATTCTAATTTATTGATTCAAGAAGGTTTACTCTTTAAAGGGGCTCAACTTTGTATTCCCAAATGCTCTATGAGAGATAATTTGATTAAGGGGAAGCATTGTGGCAGCTTGGTAGGTCACTTTGGTGTGGAAAAAACTTTGGAAAAGGTAAGAAGACACTATTATTGGCCAAAGATGCAAAGTGATGTGAGAAAATTTGTAGAAAAGTGTGTTGTCTGTCAAAGGGCCAAGGGTTGTAGTACAAATGCAGGTCTCTATCAACCATTGCCAATCCCAAATAGACCATGGGAGTCCATTAGCATGAATTTTGTGTTGGGGTTACCAAAAACCCAAAGAGGCTTTGATTCAGTGTTTTTTGTAGTGGACCGGTTTATTAAAATGGCACACTTTATACCATGTAAAAGTACAAATGATGCCTCATACATTGCAGGCTTGTTTTTCAAGGTGGTGGTCAGGATCCATGGATTTCCTTTAACAATTTTTTTAGACAAGGACAGTAAATTTTTGGGTCACTTTTGGAGAACCATTTGGAAGAAGCTAGGCACAAATTTTACTTTTAGCTCTTCCTATCATCCCCAAACAGATGGGAAGACTGAAGTTGTCAATATAAGTCTTGGAAATATCCTTAGATGCTTGACAAAAGAATACTCAACACAATGGGATCTGATCCCACCCCAAGCTGAGTTTGCATATAATGATTTTGTGAGTAGGAGTGTTGGTAAAATCCATTTTGATATTGTGTATGGATTACAACCTAGAGGGGTGTTTGAATCCAGAGATTTGAGTGGAATGGAGAGGAGTGATAAAGGAGAAGATTTTGTAGTTTCCATGAAAGAAATCCATCAGTAGGTCAGAGAGAACCTTCAAAAGAGTGTTGATAAATATAAACAACATGCAAACTTGAAAAGGAGAGAGGTTCATTTAAAAGTTGGAGATCTATTCTTCGCTCATTTGAGGAAGGAAAGCCTTCTTTAAGGGAAAGTATTCATAGCTTCAGATGAAGAAGATAGGGCCATGTAGAGTGGTCCATAAGTTTGGAGCAAATGCATATGAGATAAAACTCCCTCTTAGAGTTGCTATCTCTCCCATTTTTAATGTTTCTGACCTATACCCTTTTAAAGGGGTTGTGACTGCAGGTAAAGATGTAGGTACATCAGAGGTTCCAAATGAATATTGGATCAAATATCTTCCACCAAGTCAACCATTGAAGCTAGAGTGCATTGTGGATATCAAAGAAGCCAAAAGGACAAGACACAAAGTATAATATTAGTATTTGGTGAAGTGGAAATGACTTCCTATGGAGGATTCCACCTGGATGATAGAGGAATAAATCAAAAAGAACGGTGCAACAATTGAAGATTTTCTCTCAAGTGGAACTTGATATTTTGTTTTCCCCGAGAGTATGGTGCAGGGGCACCTAGTCTTCATGGAGTAAAAGTGGGGTTAAATGTTAGGTTTTTGTGATTGAGTCACTTTTTGTTTGTAATAAGGTCTATTAAGACCATGTTTCATGTTTTAAGTTGATTTGAGACATGTGGGGTCGATTTTGGGTTTAGATGTCAAGTTTTACAACAAGTTGCAAAGTTGCTCAAGCAACTTTTGCATTTTTGGTTTTTTGGGAAGATGAATCGTTGGGGATTCAAAAAGTATTTGGAAAATAGTTTTTTGGTTTGTACGTGTTTAAATATTCCTTGTGAAGCTCAAGGAAATCTTCTGGTGTTGCTTTGGAGATAAAACAATAGAGGCATACTATGTTTTCTACATTTTACATTGTTTTATTGTTGTTATAGAAGATAGTATGGCTCCGTACGACCTGTAAATGTGATAATTTGTATTGGAATTGGTGATGGAATGAATTAACTCACATTTTCAAGTGATTTCATCTATTTTCATAAAGTTTGGGGTAAGTTAGAGCCAATTTGTTGTAAACTGCCAGGAAACCCTAGTTTATGAGGGTTTGATTGAAGAAACATGAATTTGGGCCCATTCCACCTGTGAAAAAATTTAATAATCAGTGGAATGGATTAGGTAGGATTCTTTTAGTGTTTTTGGTGTTTGCAGGAGTAGGGGATGGAGTTAGGGAAAAGTTTGATGCATCCCTAGCCTAATATCACCATGTATTAGGCTTAGGAGGATAGGTAGACTTAGGGTTTTGTAGATAAATGATTTGGTGATTGTTCTAGCTGATGGAAAATGTGTTTTCAGACCCCATGTGATGTGATAGAATTCCTAGAGTGAAGTTTTGTATTTTGGAGGTAGAATTTCATATTATTGCTTTGTTGTTCAAGCCTAATTAGGCCTAGTTGAAACGGTAGCAATCAAATTTTGAAGGCTTTGTTCCAAAGTAACCCTACCTGAAAGTTTGATATGATTTCAAGTGGCTTAAAGGATATCTTGAATGATGTTCATTTTTGGGTGTTGGCTCTGCTCTAAAAGTTATGTGGGAAAAACCTTGTTTCAAGTACTACTAAGAGAACAAGAGGATTTGAGAGAAAAATCACCAAGTTAGGATTTCACAATTGCAAAGTTTGTTTAATTGAGTTTTTGTTGACAATCTCCACCTTGCTCTGCATCATGATCCCACTTTCACAACACATACAAGCTGTTAGAACTATGAAATTTTGAAAATTTTATGGTTGTCTATACTCATAAGTTTCCAAAGAAGCCTATACCATGAGTATAAAATTGATATAATCTGCTTTGCATAACATATTCGCCTATGTTCTAGTCAGTCTCTATCATTTGGTCTTATAAAATTAACCTAACCCTAAGCATTTGAATGTATAAATCATATCAGCATGAGATGATGTGGGTCTCCCCAATCCATAAGTCATTTTATACTAACACATATTTTTCAGTATATCGGCACGAGGTCAGGAATGTCATACTGATAAAATATCATTTAAGGATACACATCGGGAAGATGCAGTTCACAGTCTCAAATGACAAATAGATTCTATCAGCGAGATAATAATCATTAGGGTGACAGTGAGAATTCATTTCAAGCTTATATATGTCTTACTGCTCGAAGCACAAGGAAATATTTCAGCTAGACCAGCACCATCGAAGTTAAATTCCTAAATTCAGCACAAGACATTCATCTAGTCTTGCTGATAAAGTAGAGGAGGATTTTGTCGGTAGGAGAATGCTACCAGGATGAGTTTAAGATGTCCCGCCGACCCTCCATGGCACACCGACGAAATTATATTGGTAAGGGACTTGGCGATATGTTTGGAGGGAATGATCATTGGAAAGACATGATTCATGGTCTCGCTTATGAAGAAATGCATTGGCGAGACGGACTTCAGCGAAGAGATATAAGAAGGTCATACCGAGTGTAGTTCCATCAACAAGAAAACCATTATGTCTTAGCGAGCAGAATTGACGAAGAAAACATACTGGCAAGATTGGTTTGGGGATCTTGTCGATAAAGAACAAAGGAAATATATTGGCAAGATACATATCTTTGGAGTAAGCTGAAGACTATCTTCCCGACTTACTAAGTCACAGTGATAGGTTTGCATTGGTGGGAGTTATAGCGATATACTTGAGACCGAAGGGATAACTCTCGAGGAGACTCATAACGTTGGTGAAACTACAGACATCTTAGCGATATATGATCTATTGATAGTGAAGATACGAGCAAATCAAAATAACTGTCGGGGAGACTTAGAGTGTTGGGGAAACTACAAGATGTCTTAGCAGATGTTTAATGAACATTTTTAAAAGCCTGAATAAAAGGATCGCCCAAGATTTGAAAATTTCTTGCTGACAATATTACATGATGTGACAGTGAGAGTTTCGAAAAAAAGACCTGCTACACTCATGTGAAGTAAGTTCTTTGCGCCTTGACTTCTGTAATTTTTGAATTCTGCAATTTTTGAAAATATGGAATCCTCCAGTTCAGGAAAATCAAAAGGTAGAAAATATGGGGAAAGCAGTCAGCCTAAGGGGAAAAAATAGAAAACCAAAATTGAGCTAGAGGGAACTGAGCAAAAACTAAGTCAAGACCTTATCGACCAATTGTCTGACTCTGGACCCAAAGCCAGACGATCTGCACAGCTTAGGAAAGATGTGGATAAATTGGATGAAAAATGTAAACTCATAGGAGATGTTTGGACCCTGATAAGAGGCAATGAATGGTTTAGTTTCCCTTACTATAAGAGGAATTGCTTCGAACCAGTATGTAATCCATGGAAGCTTAATCTGGGAAAGTCGGTTTGCCCTAATGTATTTTTCAATGTTGAATTGGTGAGATTGTTGGCCACTCATTATAATTCAAAACTCAAAGCCATCTGTGACCAATCTGGGAAACCATTGATACATATATCAGAAGACGCAATAGGCGATGTTTTCAAATTGGAAGGGGTATGCAACGAGAAGATCATATGTGAAGAATTAGAACAGTAATTTGGTAGGATGGACACAATTTATAAAGGTTGGAGGTTGCTACTGCACAGAATTAGACAGGGCAGAAAACCAGTTCCACTACAGGATAGTGATGGACCCCCATTCCATGTTGATCTTTTTGAACCCTATATGAAATATACTTATTTCTCAGTAGGCCAAGTATTGGGAATGGAAGTCCCTGAATATATGTCAATTGTGCCCATGATAATTTCAGTAGATATTCGGTATCACAACTCTAGACCTTTTGATTATGCCTCATACATTTTTAAGGGGTTTGATTCTGGGTTGATGGCTGTAAAAGGTGGAGCCTCTATCTTACATCTTAGGAATTATTCATTGTTGATGCACATAGTATTATATTTTGGAAAAGAGTTAGGATTGTGGGCTCAATAGATGAAAATTTCACAGTTTGACAAGGAAGGTATGTCATTTCCTGTTCAATTATGGACTGCTATTTGGGACAACAGGTTTGCTAATTCTTGTTTTGTACACTTTGAGGAGTATTTTGTAAAGCCATTATACAAATTTTATAATCATCCATGTGCTTATTCTTTATCTAATGAGATAAAGAGGTTTCTCAAGCCTAAGGACTTCAATGGGCCAATTAGTCACAATTGGGGGGATTGGTATTGTTTGGATGATGCTACCATGATTAGGGTTTACGGATTTGAAGATGCCCCATTCATTTTCCAAAAACAATCCCGGACAGGATTGCATACTTGGAAATTGTTAGATAGATGGGCTTTTCCATTGTTATGAATTTGAGCTACTTTGGAAAACAAGCTTTTATGCCCAGTACATTGTGCTTCGGTGATTTTACTGTATTAGCTAAGGAAGGGTACAACTTGATTCTTGATAAGCTACTGCAATACAACATGAAAAGAGGACCATCTAGAAAGAATTTTGATCTAGAAGGGTATATCAATTCTGCTAAACAAAAGATAAACTTTGGAGGGTATCAACATGTACCCTATCAATTTGATGATATGATCAGGAACTTAGAAGCTAAAGAAGAAAAAATGGTGGTTGAAGAATATAATCAAGGGTTGCAAGATACATAGCTGTTATCTTCTGGGGAAGAGGCATCTGAGGATAATGTGCCACAAGGTCAACCCAATAAGATGTCAGGATATAGAACTCAAGATTACACTTGCCCTACCAAGGAATTAAGTGTTGAAGAGAGTATAGATACAGATGCAAGGCATGTAGAGTATAAGTCATTTGTAGCAGATAATGAATTTATAAATTCTCCATAATTTAAAGCATTCTTATATAAACAAAAAGGAAAAGAGATAAGAGAAATGGTCAACAATGTTACACCAAGTAATGAAGAACAGTTACTGAATGATCTAAAGATGAGTGTGGAAAGAGAGATGGCAAGTATGACCCCTGAAAATGGAAGGAAAATGTTAGAAAGTATTGGTGTTATGATTTTTCTAGGGTTGGATCTCAATTCTACATTAGTCTTTGACAATTTTCTGAAAAACAGTAATGCTACACACAAGCTCAACTCAGAAAAGGTGACAAAAGTATATGCAGGGTCAAAATACAATCTGGATGAAGGGTCATTAATGATTTGGCCCTTGTATCCACCTCACAGGAAATCAATTGTCATTGATACTAAGAAGACATTCGGGCATGTTATGAATCTAGAGGTTGGGGAGGCTGATCTTGTGGCAACAACAGAGATTGAGATCAATGTAGCAAAACTGAACAAAGCTCAAATACAGATGTTGATCAAGGAAAAATAAATGTACATAATGAATAATGAGAGAATGTTGAGAGAAAATGACTGCCAGAAAGATTTGTTAGGAGATACAATGAGATCAACCAAGCTGCTCACTCATGGTGAAAGTTCACAAGAAAAAGATCATTGGGAAGGATCAAGTGCATATTCTCAAGGGAAATATGATGCACTTTTAGTAGTAATTAAGAAAAGATAAGCCAGTCTAACAACTTGGTTGAATAAGCTCTGGGGAATACACTCACATAACTTTGTTGCATTACAATAACATGAAAGAATGGATGGTAGGATTCTAGAGAAGCTCCACGAAATAAACCAGAGGGATGCTTCTGATAATGTGGCAATTGAGGTTGCAAATCATCTTATGAATAAGCACAAAGACTTCTTTGAAGAATTGTGAGGGGATGCACAGGGATTGAATGCATTCTTCGATTATAGAGGAAGATTAAAAGAAATGACTAGGTGGAAAGGTGAAAGTGAGTCAATATTGCAAGAAATTTTGAAGACAACTACCGCGAAAGATATAACACTGGATGAAGCATGTGAACAAAATGAAAAGATGGTGAAAATGGAGATCATGATACAAAATGCATTGGGAGATGCAGATACGCATGAGCGCTGGGACTACTTGGACCACTTGTCAAATATTCATTTATGGATTAACAGAGCCTAATTACCTTTTTTAATCTATTGTTGTTTTAACATAAGACATTTTTGTAAGGACGTGTCCTTTCAAGTAGTTGATGTATAAATATCCATTTTTGGTAGCAAAAGAGAGATAGCGAATAGGAAAAGGATACAGTAGATTGAAAATGTTGATAATCATGAGACTATGATGCATGTTTGAAACTATGGAGATATCAATGAAAATCATCTGATGTGGTGGCGTATTTCTGGTATCAGTTGTTTGTTGTGTTAATTGATAGTATTGCTGAAGTTGTCTCCAAGGTTGATGTTTTCTAAGTTATTTAAATTGATATAAAAAGCATATATTCAATTTATCAGTGCACACTTGTATCTATATGGTTTGATTAACTGGTTCTTTCAAGGAAAGATTAAATCCTTTTAGTCAATCATAGTAATTAGGGAATCTCATTTGGATCATTAAGAAGAACTTTGTAATCATTTTCTTGCATGTTTATACAAGTTGTACACTCAAATTTATATGCCAAACAATTAGAATATCTTCCTGAAAGAAGTTACTCATTTTAGATCTTTCATCTGACTATGTACACCCAGTAAGGCACTAGTCTCTATCACTCCATCATTTAGTTTTATTCATTTTCACATCTGTTAACTGAACATATTAGTTTTAGCCTTGATATTTCTTATACAATCTATACCAAAATAAAACTCATTTATCCACTCCCATCTGCCATTGTGGGTGAATTACTTTAAAGAATAAACTTAAGTCAAGTCTGCCTCATTCACATAGGTATACCCGCTTAGGTTTGGTAGCACCTGAAGAGAAGAAGGTTCAAACCATTTGGCCTTGTCTGTTACCCTAAAATGTACCAAGAGTTTGGCAACCTCTTGAGGTATTTTTCCTGCGTTTTTGAGAGCTAAAAAATTGGCGACTCTACTGGGGAGTCAACTTAGAGTCAAAGACTTAGTCATAGAGTTAGAAATCCTATATAGACTCCACTGGGAATAAGAAACAACAAACACTTTCTCAATTTTAATAAAGTGAGTGGCGACTCTAACAAGAACATTGCATTAATTCAACATGAATGGTAGAAGGTCCCAACACAAAGGAGGTCCCACTGGCAATAGTAAGTGGCCACATAAGGATGATAAAGGTAAGAAGATATCTGATGACATGTGTATAACAAACAAAGACAAAGCATCAAGACCAAATTGTGAAACATATGAGCATTATGATACATGGCGAGATAGTTTAGGAGGAGAACCTTGTACCCCTGAAGAAAAAATAAATTATTTTTACAATCCTCAGAAATTGGCAAAATTCAATGCTAAACTCAAAGCTTACAGAATCAAATATCAACAAGAAAATGATCAGAGAATGGAGGGTAACCAAAATGAGCCCATTGATAATGTAACCCCTCAAGAAATTTATTCACAAAGAAATAGAAATACAGTTGGAGTTTCAGAGACAAGAAGTAGAAAGAGAAAAATCAGAGCAGGAACAACAAAAGCTCCAAATGATAAAGGAAATCCAAGACTTGAAATTGCAGAAAGCCCAAATTGATGCTCAGAAAGCTAGTCTTTCAAAGTATATACTGCCTCATAGGCAAGGAAATAATAATGGAGGGCCTTCAAATCCATCAAAAGCTCCTCAAAATTAGATAGGAAATCAATACCAGCAACCAAACCATCTACTGCATACCTCATCACAATATACAAATGCACAACCACCTCATGGTCAACAATATGTGCCACATCCTCATACACAATACAATAATCCATTGTACCAGTATCAACACCTACATAACCCTGCCCCTCAACAATACACAACAATGATTAGATAGTTTGATTTGACAGGGTTTAAATTATATCCTTACCCTATGGATAGCAGTTGGAGAAGTCTTGTTCCTAAGTTTATAGGGAGTAGTGCAATTATTGCTGAAGATCATTTGAGGAGTTTTAATGCTTTTTTACAAGATTTGGATATTCCATATGAGGATTTACATATGAGACTATTCATGATGCCACTCACTGAAGAAGCTAGGGATTGGTTTAATAGCCTACCAACAACTTCTATTGATTATATCCAAGAATTTCAAGATTGATATCTCGAACAGTATGGAAATCTATGTGCACCAGATGTTGCTTTTCATGAATTAGTAGGGATTCAAAAAAAATAGAACAAGTCAATTTATGATTTTAACTGAAGATTCAAAAAAATTCAGAATAAGATACCACCTGGGTCAAAATTGGAAGACCTAGCAACATTGAGTGTTTATTTGAAAACATTCGATCCAAAAATAGGGTATGAATTGAGGAATAGGTTTCCAAGAGATTTAGCTGAAGCCCAAAAGATAGAACTAACCATTGAAAATAATAGGAAAGTTGTTGGGATGATCAGTAAGAGAGATAATCCTAGGGTTCCTTAGCAAGTCAATAATTATCAATACAAACAGGAGAACACATGCATAAATGAGAGGCCTAGGTTACATGACATGCCTTATAGTACAAATTGGAAGGATGGAAAACTTATAATAGATAGACCCAGGAACAAAGAAACACCTGATCCGTTAAGGAAGAAGGGAGCATAAATGGTCAATAATAATCATTGGTGTGAAGGTTATAATGGGCCACATTCCGCAGATCACTACGTTGTAGCCCAAGAAATGCAGGAAGAAGGAATGTTAGAAGTTAACAGTGGAGAGGATCACACAGTGTATTTGACTTCAAATAATTTTCATCCTGTTGAGGAGAAATGTTCATCCTCAGAAGATGAAGGCTATGAGTACGATGTTTCGAATCAAAGGTGCAATGTCCACATGGCTGTACAACAAGTATTTTTTGATTATGAAGAAAAATCATGTAGAACAACACTTTGTTGAGGTGCCTGCTCAATGCAATATGAGGAGACCCACTGAAGAGGAAATAAAAAGGTTAACCATTGCTGCAATTGAAAAGGAAAAGAGAAAGTATTGGTTAAGAAATAGGACAATGAATGAAAAGGTGTCCCCAAGGGAATATTTATGAAAGATAGAGAGGTAACATAAGGAGTTTTGAAGAAAACATCAAATAAGCAACATGATAAGAATGAACATAAGCTTGTTCAAATGGAAGAGGATAAAGAGTTACACAAAGAAAAGCAGAAGACTGATCAATTGAATAAAAGGGAAAAGGAAGAAAACCAAGGAGAAACATTAGAGAAAAATAAAATGATTAAGGCGAAGGGTTCCTCTTTTGATTTCACTCAGGCTTTATCTCAAGGAAAAATGTTTGTCCCATTGATCGAGATGATGAAAATTAAGGAGTATAGGGA